>JAHBCN010002383.1:0-92910 GCA_019359885.1 Listronotus oregonensis | reverse complement strand
AACTTACAATATTATTAAGTAAAGGTAGATCTGAATTGAGTCCCAGTGCAAATCAAAATTCAGAGCCATGTCCATGATTTTTTTTGTTTTACTTAAAGTTATAAGATTTTTAAATAGGTTCTACTCGTATATTATTGTGGAAAATTCATTTAGTAAAAAAATATTAATTTGGTTACCTTCAAATGGGGCCGCTAGGGTCCAGGTCCTCCAAACTTGCAAATCACTTAAAAAAACTTAAAAAGCAACCGGTCCCATGTTCAGTCCGATGCTATGCGCCAAATACGGCATTCGTCCCACGTCTCATCCTGACAAGTTCAGTAATTCTGATTCGATTTTTTAGGTTTCAAAGATGAGCTATTGTGTACTCTTTAGACCTCTTTATTCTTTAATCAGGCAAAAAGAAGTTTAACCTTTATAGACACAATATAAATAGCTGCCAAATACCAAACATATAATAGTCCTCAGCTGAGTCCTTCTCAAGCTCAATAATCTAGCTGCAAGGTACTTATAACGGCCCTTTAAGTACTGCCTTGATATGCATTATTTTTGTTTCCAACAACCATAGTTTCTCAAATTTTCCCTTGGTCCAACCTTTGGTCCACTTCACCGGGTATAGCTGGGGGACGAGGTGGACTGCTGTGGGTTATTGCTATTCGCTATTGCCAGTTTATCTGCTACCTTACTGCCTTTAACTAATATAATATAAATTACCCGAATTGAACTCTACAAGTGTGTTAAGCGTCTCTATAGAGTCTTTAACTAGTCAAAACTCAATTGTAATCCTACGTGGCAATTGTAGGGCAGTTCTTGAGCCACTGCAGATTTTTTGTCTCTATAATGCTTTTAAGACATAAAAGAAACAGGATAAAAATGTACAGGATTATTCAACAAGGACTAAACAGGGCCATATTTGTGGCTTTTCTCATATTAAAAAAAATAAAATATCCATATTGTGTTTTCCCTATAGAATCTTATAAGACCTTAAAAAAAGATCTGAATTGAAATAAAAGAGATACGACTAAAAATTATCATATTTTTTAATAAACACTTTTTTTTTCTTTTTGAAAGCGACATGATAGCGAAATACCTCTGGTGGATACGGCAGAATGACACAAAGACCAGATATTAATCTTATATAATGAAGTCGACAAATTTTAACATGCATCTAGACAAGAAAGTTCTTTTTATTTCTACTTTATTATTTATTTTAAGTCCCCCGTATGGCAAATATTGCTTATTTTTAATCTCTTGTAGACCAGAAACAACAAATGCATTAACTAATTTAAAGCTCTGCTGATTAATTTGGGATCTATCTGAACATGCATGCCCCATGTAACGTAACGAAAATATGGAGGGTCTGTTAAAAATAATTATGTCAAGCGTAAACATTTGCTTCTTGGCTATAAATAGAGGCTCTTTGGGATTTTATTTTCTTTTTGTGGTGTCCATATGTTTTAGAATATGGCGGAGAGTAGTGACGATAAAGATGGAGGTTTATAACTTTTAAACAATAAGTCAAAGCTGAAACTTGCTCCAAAATCACATATTTTATGAGTCGTTAAATACGACTAATAGCGCTTCTGTGAATAAAACTGGTTGAAAAACACAAGCAAAAATATAGTGTAGTATTATTTTTTTTAATTATTTTTGAAACGTGTGGTATTTAAACAAATTCAACAAATTTCTGGGCGGTGGTTAAAAATAAAGGAATAATAAACCCATACCTTTAATTAAAACAGTAAAAGCATGATACCTCGTAGCTGGTAGAAATTTTAAATTAGGTATTTGAGGTACTATGAAAATTGTCAAATGGTTTTTTGTAATATCTAAACACAAAAAATCAAACCTGTGTCAAGGGCTTAACCGGCACTTTGAGATTTTGACAGAGGAATATTTATACCGGGTGATCCAGATACGTGTACATTTTTTAGAAAAGGAAAATAAAACTTATTAATATCATATAACGTCAAATTTTACGTTTTTTAACAAGTCACGTGGATTTTAGTGGCATTTTGTTTCACCGAAAACGGCCTTAAGTTCCGATTTTTAAATGAGGCGCATTTTTGGGTCCCTGTGAAGATTCTAAATACAACCATACCCAATGTGTCAAATTTTGACAGAAAAAAAAATGTAATAATATTTGTTCCACCAAGGTAGCCCGGATGGGCCAAAAATTATTATTTTGATGCCAATTTATTAAACAAAAATTAAAAAAACACCCTGTTAATACTTTACGCTTAATCTAAACGCTTTTTGAAATTTCAAAAAAAACATAAAATCATTTGTTTAAATATATATCGAAAAATTAAAAACTGTCAAAATTTCTTGGGAATCCAAAAATGTAAAAATATACAGGGCATTATTTAAAAATCATCAAGAGTCATATTAGGTATATAGTATTCTAAATTTTTATTTTTCTATCTTGAAAAATGCAGAAAAGAGGGGGTAAGTTAGGGACCACCCGGTATACAACAGAAGCTATTGTCAAAGAGACAGATCATTTCGTAAGTAGAAGAAGGGGGTCTTTCTTATCTGAAAGACCTTGCGATTCATGCTGAATGAATCCTTAAGGGTACATGAAAAATGTTTAATTTACTGACTTATATTAATTGTAAGTATAAAAAGATACTGGCCGATATCTCTTTCTTGCACCACAACTTACCGCACGCTGTTCACTCGCACTTACGCATTACGTTGTTGATCACCTGGCAGGTAGAATGTCCAAGCAAAATGATCTGACTCTTTGACAAGAGTTATTTTTGTATATAAATGTTGCTCCGTTAATATCTCAAAGTACCGGTCTAGCCCCGCTACCCTTTAGCCTGGTCTGCCTTTAAGTGTCCTTAGATATCTTTTTGAAAAGAACCATTATTTAAGTTGTTTAGAATTTACAAGAAATTCTTCAAGTATTCTTAGTTCTAAATCCATCTAAATGTATCAACACAGAGAGTTTGAATAAAAGTGGTTTACAAATGACAAAATCACTTAACGCCCAAAAATAAGTATACCCTGAATCGTAAATAATATAAATTAGAGTTGGTCTTAGATGATTAGTAAATCAGCAAAGAGGTGGTATGCTAGAACTTCGGTGCAAGAGAGTTATGGGTCAAAACCATTTAAAGATATGTCATTTTTGGTAAAAAAAGGATCTGTCAAACTAAACGATTAAATGGTTTTATTGTAATTGATAGGTAAATGTAAAAATTTGCAAGAGAAGATCTGGTTTACAGAAACCAAATTATTAATCGTTTTAAGTATTGTTGTAATAGTTAACTTGAGGTCCAATAGTTAATGAAATAAAAAGTAATCTAGCAACAGAAGGGTGCTAAACTGTAAAATTAATAGCGTTAAAACCTTTTGAGGGATTTATTATCTTGTCGGACAAAATTACTTGTAAAAAGTTAAGAAAATGTTTTGGTTATAATGAAATAAATATTTTTAAAAGAAATTTAATTTACTTAAAAACTTTTAATTTTAATAATGTTACTTTGGATCAGAAGCAACCAATAAACAACATGCCCGAAGTTATTTTTGCTGCAGAAAGTTTATTATCTCGAGTCCGAAATTACTCTTTTAAAAAGTTAATAATTCTGGTTTATGAACTAAATATTTTTAAATGTTTATTTACCTTTTTAGGAGCTTTATCTTTAATAAACTTTGGCGTCCTAAAAGTCAACCAAAATAAATGGAAAACCTAAGTTTTTCTTATTAATGTGTAATGTTTGAAATTTCCTGAAAAAAGTTAAAAATGAGTGGAATGTTTTATTTGAGAAATTTGAAAATTGTGGATGGATTTATTTGATTGTTTTTTGTGATTTTTTTTCGCTAAACAAGTTAAAAAGTGGTGTATTTACAACATTTGAACAGTTAATTATGGTTCTGGTAAGTTCTGGTAAGTTCACAAATATAAGTACATAATTATGTAAGATTTAAAAGTTGACTTATGTGAGATAATAAGCAGAACAAACGGATGTCTATTAAAATTGGAAATTTTAAAACTATTTAAATATCTAAGTATCTTTCTATAAAAATGTATATGTATAAAGACTGGTACTTGTTTGAGTATGAGTATTTAAGTTGTCTACCTAACAAAATTTTTACTGGTTATACCACAGGAAGTTAATTCCGGTAGATTTTCATGAATAGTCTGAAAATTATTCCGAGGTAAGATGAGATCAAAATTATTTTAATATTGATTTCTGACTTATCGTAGTAAATTTTTCAATTTTACATAAATTTTAAGTTACTACAAGTGGTAAAAACGTGCCTTCTTAGTTTTTATTTTATCCTCTTATAGTTATCTTACATGCATATCATCAGCGCAGCAAACAAATTTGCAAACCATATTCTTTTAAATATTGATTGTGGTAGCGCAAAAATACTATTGGTATTTTTCATTTTAATACGTATATATTTGTTAATAACGATAAAAACAGAAATAATAAATAAGACCAAAACCAGTCAAAACTAAATGAAAAATATTAATAAGACCAACGAATAAATAATGAAGCACTTAAACCAGCACAAAACCTTTTACTTTCTGTTTATAGACATTTTATCTTTAATTTGCGGAAATATTTCATGTCAAGCTACAATATCTTAGGGATTTGGTATCTATACGTCTAGGAGATAGTTTGTCTCTATTTCCCATTTATGTTTCTTTTGAAATCAAATCCACTTGGGTTTATTTGATTGCGTGACCCTAGGAAAGAAATATTATATTCTATTAAAAGAAATATATGAATAGGTTTTCGATAAAATACTATTTTAAGACTAAAAAGATTTTAAAGGTTGCTTTAAGCAAATGGCAATCGAAGTATTCTCTCTAGTACCAATACCGATATAAAGCTTTTAAGACAGACCGATTCAAAACGTTCTTTGGGATGTACACGAATATTGTCAAATGTGGTCTTTATAAAGGAGCATATTGGCGGCAAACTTAATTCGCGACCTTATTAAATCAAGTGTGCTCCAAACTGAGCTTACAGGCATAACCATAGCTGCAAAAGAAATAAGCAGTAGAAACACCACTGATAAAGTCGTGCTTATCCATACGGATTGCAAATTCCACTGGCCTAAGGAGACCACGCTACACCTCGGGTCTGGTACTAGAATGTCACCGTGCGCTTTTGGACGCTTCCGGCAAAAATGTGGTCACTCTCCGCTGGATCAAATGACACTCGCACTTCAAAGGCAACCGCATCGCTGATTCGTTGGCCAGGAAGGTTGCCGGGACCAAACCTTTTGGACCCGAACCTTTTGTAGGTCTGACAGGCTCTGCGATGAGGAACCTAATCAAAAGACACTTTCATCAGCAGTTTACAAGACGATGGGATGAAACAGTGAGCTGTAATTTTTCAGGAAGTTACTGAACTATCTTGACAGAGATACAGCTAAACATTACTTGGCAATGCCTAGGGCGAGCCTTCGTCTAATCACAGGCATTCTTACTGGACAATGTCAACTGCGAAAACAAAATGCAACTCCTGTTGTGAACAGGAAGACGAGATGGTGGAGCATATCCCTGCACTCTCGTCCAAGTGAAGATCCATGCTGGGCGAGTATTAGCTTTCCTTGGCCAACATTAAGGAGATTTTCCTCGGCGACGTTGTCACCTACTTTAAATCAGTGGATGGGCGGCGTACTGAGTGAAAGGTAGCACAACAGGCCTACTGAGGCCTAGGTGCAGTGATGTTTATCACCCTTCTCACTTTCAGATTCAGATTCAGACTTAATAAATCGTGGTCGCTTTAATAATGACTACGTTTATGTCCATAAGGTTTATCAGATGTAGCTTTCATCTGATCCAATACCTTAAGTCACAAATTTCCATCCATCGTCGTTTATGTCACAAAAAAATCCAAAGTAATCCGGTTTTGATCCGATAAAATTTTGATGTAAAACATATGATCTTTTTCGGTTTTCGGTATCAATTATTTACTCTCTTTTGCAAAACAAATTAAATGAAAAGCTTAAAAGAAAAAGAAAAACAATACACACAAAACACACTTAAAATTCCTAACCTCAAAATCCAATCGAGTACGTACATTATGTAAATCCAAATCCTGTTTACACCATCAAGTGTAGAACTTCGTTTTTCTGGTTGGCATCCACGATTTCCCTGGAACCACTGAACCGATCGTTATGAAATTAACATCACATATTCTTTACAATATTCGCTTCTTCGCATCGAGACGAAAAATCAAATTTTTGATTCAAACAATTATTTTGGGACAAAAACTGTAAAATCCCTAGTTTTTCTTTTTTTTTAATATTTGTCATTTTGTTATTAATTGAAAATAATTATTTAAGCTTGTATGTATTAAACGTAAATAATTTTATTTTTTGTGTTTTTGATATTTAGATTTCATTAATGCCAGGGACATATCAACTTTTGGAGGGGCTTTTTTTATCTATTGTTACTTGATAATAAAAAAAAATTAAAAAATCATAATTTTGATGTTTTTTGTGTAATTCATGAGTATATTTATTAAACCGAAACCAGAACGAACCCTTAAAATAAAAAACTAAAGGTGATTTGTTTACTTTAAATATTAAAAAGTATTGATTTATTTTACCCATAACAATTTTTCTTTTGTTTATACAGAGAATTGTGACAAGTTAAATATTAAATAATTCTTAGACGTTTATTGCATGATGAATTAAACCGTTAAATTTTTCGAATTAGGTACCGATTAATTATCATTATCAAATCATGTTTGTTAAAATCTGATCGTAACAAACGTAAATGATTTTTATTCTGGAACATTATTATAGATTTTTGGGCAATGTTACAATAAGGAGTTTTTACTAAAAACATAATAGAAATTAATATTTTAAATAAATGATTAGAGGACCGTATTGGGTCCAACAATTTTTTATATTTTTGAACTCCAAAGTTTTAGCAAGTACGGTAGACCCCCGGTTATTCGGCTCCTGCCTACTCCGGCGCCTCCCGTAATCCGACATTCCCATAACGTGTCCGTTTATTTCGGAAAATCTACGGTAATTCGTGTTTAAATAGGTTGTAACTAGGTTGTGGCTCTACGAATTTTAATTAATTAACATCAATAGGTTAAGCTTAATTCTTTTTTTTTGTATGTGTCATAGCTATTAATGACCTTAATTCTATAATAAACCCTATGCTGTTCTATTGTGTTGTTTAATGTATTACTTTTCAGATCGTATGGTTTGTAGTAGAATCTTACTACTTTGATCCGTAATTTGTCGGATTGCAAGGTACCCTTTTTCAAACTTTTTCAAAAAGTTCTGGGCTACAGAGGCTCTGTGACTGTGGGTACTCTATAATCCGACAAATTTGATAATTCGACACTGTGTACCCAGTTCACAGGAATAACGATTAAATTTCGTTAAATACACTTTTTGTTTAATATTAAGTTACTATTATATACGCTTTTTAAGGTAAATTATTATTTTTAAACAATAACATTCCAATTTTACGTGACAAAAAATCGTGGGAATAAGTTTGGCAAAATAGATTCGCCTATGACATCGCTTATTACAGGTCGTTGGTTTGGCATCAAAAGGAATATTTTCTATATTTTACTATTGGACCTTTTACTATCAGATAGCTGTGCTTGGCGTAAGTTGTATCACAAGTACTCTGTGGCTAACCACACTTCTACATCTATCTTCTTTGCATGAAAAAAGTGAGAAAGAGTATATTAGAAAAAGATGATACGATGCCATTCGTTTGACGTTTCACTGCTTAAATAAGCAATGTTGCCAGATGTTTTCTAATAATTTGTTATTATGGAAGGTTGCTTTTTTCCATTTAACAGAAATAAAGTTTTGTTATACAAAAAAATAATCAGAACTAACAAACAACAACTTCAAAACTATTACCTAGTTCTAGTTAGTTCCTGGTTAGTTCTCGTTAGGTTTTTCTTGTTAAATTGTAATTTTTTTTATCATAAATGTTTCGTTAAACAAAATAAAAAAATCTGATATCTTAATTTTTCGATTTTTTACAGCCAGAAATAGAGTGGACCCCACTTCCATTGAATTACCTTATTTAAAGCTTTATTTTTACCATGTTTGGAAAATTAACTTCAATTATATACTCCAAATTTTAACTTTTAAAAAGAATTCTTAGCTTAATTTTTTTTCTCCTTTTTTTTTGGTTTAGATGTTCTGAATGTAGAATAAAAATAGTCTCTTTATCCAAAAATAAAAACTAAATATATCTTTTTAATTTGTTATTTATTTGTGTCTTCGACGCTGTATTATCCTAATTTAAAAATCAATAAATTCGTTCCTTTAAATCACAGAAAGACATTAATCTTTCCAAAAACAACTGGAATCTCCTTAGTTTATTTAAGTTTATTTTAGTAACTCCGTATTTTCCGTACCCTAAGGAATACTGTAAATTTTTTACATTCTTTTCACTTAAGCTTCAGATTTAACACTCGGTTAAGTATGGTTTATTATGTATACAAATAAAATTAAAGTTACAGTAACGGGTAAATTTTAAATTTAAACTTTTTGAATAAGAATAGGCCAAAAACATAATCTCGTCGTTAAAAGTGACAGAAAAAATTTTGTAGTGTTAGAAAATGATGGTAAAGTTTTGTTTATGGCATTCACAACATCTTTAAATCCGAAACCCACAATCTAGTACTTAGGCTTTACGTGAGCCTTCATAAGCTCTTTAACAGATAAAAAATTTTAGTTCAAAGAAACTAAAAAAACACGATTTTAGAGCAAACCGAACTAAAAAGTTGAAAATAATTTCTAAGTATAAAGAGTTTATATTATAATGATAGAAAGTCCAATAAATCGATTATGATTAATTTATTTGGAATAAGAATAAAATAAAAATCAAGATATTAAAAAATATATTTAATTATAGCAAAAAAGGCGCGAGGAAAATTAATATTAAATGTTACAATTATTTTATTAGTGGATATTTCCAAATTTAAGTTATTATGAAAATATAGTAAATTGCACCCTACGTTTTTTTGTTATGATTGAAATATTTTCTTTATAGTTTAATTTTAATTTTAATCCTATTTTAAATTACTTAGTTATAATTAATTATTGGACTTTCTATTACTCTTTATCCTTAAAAATTATTTTCTACTTTTTAGTTCGGTTTGCTATGAAAGCGTGTTTTGGGTCCGGCGTCGTTTAGCATCCATCGATTTAAAAAAGATTAAAAATTACAGATAAAAAGAACACATTTTGTTTAGGTAATTAAAAAAAAATTTAAAAAAAAACGCATTTTTGCAAAACAATATGAAATTAAAATTCAAAAAACACTATGTTCTTATAATAAGTGAAAGACCAAATTTTGCAACAGTGTCGGATCAAAAAAAAAAAGATTTAAATTTAGCTTTAAAGCCTTATGGATTAAATAATAACACAAAAATTACAAAAAAATTAATACATTTTAAGGTATTAATATAAATTAGTTATTAAAAGTAATAATTTTGAAAAATTGTCACAAGCAAAAAAACAGTTTTTTTAGCACATTGAGCATTTGTCCCTCGCAGGAAAAAAAACCTGCAACACTATTTGGAAAAGCTGTGTGCTAGCTAGTTTTCTCCTGTAATATTTTGAATCCAGACATTTTTTTAGGGTTATTCTCAGTTAGTCTATAAATTATTTATGATGGACTAATTGATTATCTAATGTTCTAGATAATGCATGGGGTCTATAAAAAAAGTTAAGAATTGTTAGTGTGGTCCTTAAAAACCATTTATTATCTTACTTTTACCAGTTTACTGAGAATATCTTAAACACTGTCTAATAAATAAAAAAAATCCATTATTAAGCAACATTTTCGGTTGAATTCTAATATTATTTTTGTTTTATGGCCAGTCCATTAGTACACCACTGTGTGCCAGAATATTGTTTTCAAAAGTTACATACGCTTTTTAATTGCAATTTTTCAGTTACGTTTACATAAGAAATACTAACAAAGCGACATTATTTCAAACTGATTTTTGACTTCTCACTTTCCTCTACAACAAAAACGTATCAAATTTCCATAAATGTACTTTAATTCCGTGCGAGTGTGGAACCCCGGCAAAAGGGGCCTTTTGGAATTATGAAATGCTTTCAAATTCATAAACACTCAAAGCTACTTTATAAGCCCCTTGTTTGATCAATCAAACGCAATTTTGTCAACCCCTCATGTAAATCGTCCCATATAAACGAAATTCAAGATTTAGAGAAAGCACAGATGCTATAAATGTATCTTATAAAATCAGGTAATATATAGACTCACGATTTGGTCTTTAAAACGTGAACATGTTTTTTGAAAGCTATAGATATTCTGCAACAAATCGATCATCCTGTTGCTGTTTTTAGCTTCCAGGAACCGAGGCAAAAATCACTCAAACTTCTGAACTTGTTTATTCGACTTTTTTAGAGTGATTCCTAAAGTCCATTTCCTGTATCACAGGTAAAAGCGTTGACTTTGTAAAGGTAAAAAAACGTGTTCTGTGGAACAGGAAGGAAACTCTTTTTTATTTTGGAACAGTCCACAAAGTCTTAAGGTCTAAGTAAACAATAGATTATTAACACGAGATTCACAGATAAGGCCCCCTAGGAATGAAGGAACAAACAAAGTGGAAAATGCAGTGTCTCTCTAGATTGATTGTAAAAGGATGCAAAAGAGTAGCACTCCGTAGTGCTGTATTGGGGGCTGCTAAAGGGAGACTATATTTGAAGAAGTCTTTAAAAAAACCTACAAAAGGGGGACAAATCCCCTACGGCTCATTGGTGGACAAGAGAAGGAAGCTTACCTGTAAGAGTAATATTATTAGTATGGCAAATGGGTCTTGTTTGGATTGGATTGGATTGGATTTTATAATAACAAAATGAGTACTGATGAAAGTTATATGATCATTTTCGAGATTTATTAGGCACAATTAGTGTACTTTTATCACCCAACCTATTGCTGCAACTAAATGGACTATATTTTGGGTGCAAAAAGTGAATAAATGTGGACAAATTCTGCATAATAAATCTCCAAAGTGAATACACAAGTTCATGAATAATTAGTACACATTTTTTTACTGTAACCATTTCACATTGCTAAGACTGTGAAATCAAGAATGTTAAGAGTTGTGGGAGACGCCATTCTCCAGAAATGAAAACAGTATTTCAAAACGGCTCTTATTTGGAATACATACAGAGAATTTAGATTAGAAGGGGAGAAATACTGCTGCCGTGGATATAGATAAAATGTGTTTGTGCAAGCTAGAATTTTTCTTAAGAGTAATGCCTACAAGGTTTATTGACTCTTTATTCTGCAGAACTTAGCTCTGACAGAAATCGACAATAGATATCGCATCGAACTGTTGTTTTGAAAACTTAGTTACGCGTTGCAAAGAATTAATGTCAAAGATCGAAATTGCTAGTGCCTTTCTAATAATTAAAGTTTATGTACAATTAATGTATGTTGTATGATTTAGAAAATATTTTAGTTAAAATAAAATTCTAGAATTTTATTAAAAAGATCGGATATTGCGTAGCATTTCTTTAAAAGAAGAACAGCCAAAGAAAATTACTGCTTCCACCAAATCATTCAAATCACCCCAACCTGAAAATAATTATATGTAATGTGTAATCAAAATACACTTTAAACACTACTTGCCTAAATCAATATTTTTACATTCTAAAAGTAAATTTTGGCTTTACTAGGTTTGGCGATGACACGACGAAATAACTACAAACAGTTTTATGCTGTACTTATGTAATTATTATTACCATTATTTCTTTTTGTTCATATTTTTATATATTTTAAAAAGTTTATATCACCACAACTATTTGTTCAACTACTCTTCCAAAATATTTTTGTCCAATAGTTATATTAAAATATTTAGCCGGGGTTAAAGTATTTTAAGTTATCTCACTGCTATAACCTTAACAAACACCTCATTTAAAGAGAATGAATTTTAAAATTTAAATTCATTTATTCATTTGCTGCCGAAGAGAGCTATTCCATCAGTGGGAATATTAAATTCCCCCAAAGGATATGCTGAATGGGACATAAAATAAGGTATTAAATACGCCAAATTTAAAAGGATTAAAATTTTAATACTAAATATATTAGTAATTTATGCAGATATGTCAGAAATATATACAAAAAACGATGCAGAATTAATGTTTAATGGACTTTCCTTTATTTTATTTATAACAAAATAAAACAATATTTCTTGTTTAAAAAATGATTTTTCTACGAGTGTGCGGAAAAGACCAGTTGCCCTCAAGCTAGTCTGAAAAACTAAGTAGGTTTTCCCCGTACAAGTGTGAAATCGTAGTTTTTGTTAACTTCTATAGAAAATTCACGATTCATTTTTTTTACAAATATTTTTACTAGCTTACATAGCTAAACTTCTAATAACAATAGTTATTGGTACAATACGCACAACTCACATTTCATAAATTAAGTCAACTAAAAATGTTTAATTAGGAATTACTTAAATTTTGCTGTTAAATCAAAGATTTATTTTATTTCCATATTAACAAAACAATAGAAAATTACTTAAATGAGATTAACATTCTTAAACAAATTGCTTACAATAATAATTTTGATCCTAAAATAGTCAACAGATTAATAAAAAAAAACAAAATTAAGAAAATCAGAAAAGAAATTTTTCCTACACTTCCTGACAACACGGAATCAGTTAAATACATTGCTATCCCATTCACTAATGAGGTTGTTAATGGGAAGGTCACTAAGTGCTTTAAAGATCACTTTCAGAATATTCAAATTTCTTATAGAACCAAACTAAATTTGGGATCTCAATTGGTTAACTCAAAAGATAAAATAGATAAATCTCAAAAGTGGCATATATCTTCTAAATTGTGACTCTTGTAATAGCTCTTATATTGGTAGAACATGTAGACCCCTTTAAAACTAGAATAACAGAACATCTAACAAGATCAACTTCGGCTTTTGCACACATTTAAAAGAACTCAAACACAACTTTAGTCCAAAAAAAATTCAAAAATTTTGCACAATACTACATCAAAAACTTTAATGGACTAGTTTTTCGAAGAAATAGAAATAAACAAAGAGCTTAATACCAACAACTTATGTCTTAACACTCAAGTTAACCTAAAGATCTTTTTATTACATAGGCGTCTTATGAACTAAATCACTGATGATGAAAAACAAAAACAATTTACGTTCCCCCATTTTGGGAGATCCAACGTCCTTTTCTTGCATTAAGTTTTCCCATATTTTTTAAAACAATTTATTAAAAAAATCTTTTGACCCAAACATAAAGTCAATTATTTAAAGTTTTTCATTTGTCTGCGCACTCGACCTGCCTACATTCCTGGGGTCTCAAAGAACCTCACACCCTTCTCCGCCATGTCCCCTTTAACCATAATAACCCCATCTAACAACGCACCGTTCCTTTCAACCCACTAACATCTCCTTACTATTTTCCCAACCTTGTGAGCTTCTTTGCTAGACCCTGGGAATGTCAGGAGAATGAGTTAGGGACCTTTAGATATTAATTTTTTTTTTTTTTTTTTCAAAACCTTCTTTTAAAAAGTTTTTAAAAATTTTAAAATATTTTTTTTTTTTGGAGTTTTTCATTTGAAAAACCAAATTTTCACTCTGTAACGTTTTTAACAAAACAATTTTCAAAATTTTTCATAGTTCATTATAATTTACGTTTCTGTTTAGAAGTAAGAATTTCTCAGTTATATTAAAAGTTTCAAAATAAAATATCTCAACTATTTTTGAACGCCCCAGTTTTCATAAATATTTTCACATTTGTCAAATTTAAAACAAATTGATTTCTTAATTATATTAAAGTTATAACAAATTTTCATTACTTAAAATTGTTTTTTGATTCCATTTCCTCACAGCCTTTAAACATAATAATTTTACAGTTCTTAAAACCACACTCTAAACAACCTCGGAGTAGTACTTCCTTTCTATACCCTTTAAAATGATTGTCATCCTTTTTATACGTCAGTACAACTGGTTCCTAACCTAACAAATCAATGTTCTTTTCCACAAAAAGGATAGTTTTTGAAATTTTTTTAAATTTCACCCTTTAATAAGGAAATGTAACAAATAAATGTTTTTGATTTTATTTTAAATTTGTGTAATAATGTGATATTTTTTGAAGCCCTTAAATGTTTGTTGGCTAAATTTTGTGCGGCTCCTGCTTGAGAGAGCAAGTTTTGAACTTTTATTTTCTTTGCTTTTTCTTTTGCATACCAATCACAAATTCATCACTTCACTGTATACTATATTTAATTTTAATTTCCCCAAAATAAAATTTTAAAATTTTTAAAAAAATCACTAAATACATTGTTTTGAAAATTTCCCTTAAAATATTACAACAAAAATTTTCAATATTTCTTTTAAAGTTCATTTCTTGCTTGTAGATAGCACTGATGATGGTTTTACCGAAAGCGCTCTGCTAGGATTTTTTTAATAGCAATTTGCACGAAATACAAAGTCTCTTCATTTCCTAAAACAATAATTGACAATTTGCATGTCAACCAAACCCAAGTTGTTAAACAAGCGTCTTTTCTGGTTTACTTCATAATTTATCGTTATTCTCGAGTTAACGTTGTATTTCTCGAAAATTTCGAGACGGATTGAATTCTGGAAAAAAAGTACCTAGTACCATTTTAAAAGCTGCTGAAAATGCCACTCTAAACTTATCTAAAAAGTCTCGTCATAGATATGAGAAGAAGTTTTCTTTTTTACAAGCTGATCCAACATAAATATATAAAGTGTTTAAAAGAAGAGGTATTTTTGGCATATCAGCTCTACAATATTTTGTAATCAAAGTATTCCGTGCTAAAAATAAATATGAAAGTGAAAAAAGAATTCGACATAAGAACTTTCCTGAACTAAACAGCCCACCTAAAACAAGAATCTATAGGCTTTCGACCATTAAAAGCTACAGTTGTTACCAAAGAAGAAGTTAAAAAACTTCTCAGTGACGCCCCAGACAAGATATATTTAATGATAAAAGTCGCTCCCATTTTTGGATTAGCCGGTGCTTGTTGCTGAAATGAGCTTACAAAACTTAGCCTTAAAGATATCGATGATAAAGGCAATTTATTCGTAATTCGTATTTCTGATTCCAAAAATCGTTTACCAGTAAACTTTGCTATTTCGGACCAGGTAAACAACGGTACCTCCTTAAAATTATGTAGAACATAAAGTAGTCTACGCCTACCTCACACTTTCCACATAAGATTTTTTGTCTACTATAAAAAGGGAAAATGTAGAATGCAGAGTGTAGGGGCAAAGATAATACTACTACGAATAGATGGTTCATTTAAATGGGGCGTTTGAATCGTTTGGGAAAAATGCTTCCGTAAAGCGAATAAAAATTTAAATCGGTAACCCCCGCCCCAGCGAAACAAACCGTGGACATTGCCAATGTCTTTGCTTGTACCTTATTGAACACGAAAAAGCGAAAGCGGGCGGCTAAACGGATTGTGTTTTTTTATGCGTTTCATCACGCCAATAGTAAAGGGGTTTCCGGCAACACTGTTTTAACTTTCGTTCAAGGATAGCGCGAAAATCTCTCGATGGACATTGGCTCGCGTTAGCGTTAGTCCATTAGGGGTATCAAAAATATAGCATTGAATGGTTCATCTTATCCGTAGTAGTATTATCTTTGGTAGGGGTAACAAATCTTAGCCTATTTAGGTTTAAAAAATCCTTAACTGGACACGGCTTCCGTCGTTCTTCGGCTACTCTGTTAACTGATGCAGAAGAGGGAATAACAAATATTAAAAGATTATGAGGTTGAAAGTCAACCTCGGTTGCTAAGGCTTATATGGAAGAATCCACAACAAATAAGAAGAATATGACAAACAAAATTTTGTCCTTCCAACCCTGCACGCCCTTTATGACTCGTTTTTTCTCTATATCTGATTCTGTTATGCCCAGTATAACGACTCCAATAGAAGACAACAAAATGGCTTCAATTATTAGCTTAACAAACGCTACTAACTGGTAATTTACGTTCAATATTGTAAATAAAGAAAATATATTAAATGTTATTAATTGAAAAAAAAAACATTTTTATAACGGGGTGCCATTCGAGGGCAGCATGGGATCTGAAACCGTAAGAGATAAAGTCGGTTAAATTATGGCAAAGTTTGTATTTGCGTACTAAACATGTCCACTTTAGAAAGTTGATTGAACTTCCGGAGATATCTGGGAAAAACCAAGTTCCGATTTTGTTTTTTTTTCGGCGTTTTTAAAGAGATATGGAAAAAAAGACCCCTTTTGGATTTTTACCAAAACAGTGTTTTTACGACGCGTTTTTCTTAAAACATCATCAACTTTATTTTTTAAATACGGACCGGGGTTTTTTTATTTAATTTTGAACCCTTTATCCAATACAAAAATGTATAACACTTAATATTTATTAACAAAAATGGAGCCCCCCTATAAGAAATGATGGCCTTTGTCTAACATTGTTCTGAGGGAAAAAGTTTATTTAAAAATATATTTGTTATTTGCATCATTGAATTGGGATTATAACTGCTTTAAAAAATGCAATAAACAATTAAGGTCGAATTTAAAAAATAAAGCTAATGATGGTTTACCAAAACCAAACGTCTATGAAAATCCTAACGTTGTTTTGAGAGCAAAAACCATATAAAAATGTCTTGTTTTTCCCTTTCGAAAATAGAAAATAAAAACAAAAATCCCAAATTTCAGTTTTTTCCGATATCTCCGAAAGTACCGGAATTTTACAACTTTCTTAACGGCATGTTGATAAACAATGAACTTGCTAATTAACGACTTCATCTCTACGGTTTCGAGATCCCAAGCATGAAATCCATGTATGAGAAGCATCTTTGAACTCGGCAGTTCTTAAAAAAATTTTTTTTAAAAAATTTGGTTAGGAAAATTCAATTTACTTAAAACGATAACCCACGCAAACCATTTTTTCCGCAAATTTCCCGAAACCAACTTAAATTTATAGCTTAGGGCATCATATCCAGTTTAAATCGTGCCTTATCAACAAAAACGACCCACGAAACTTTAACTTCCCGAATCTATAAAGGGCCTTTATTGATAGTCCTATAAATTTCTTTTTCAAAACACTGAGTAAAATTTATAAACCCATAAAATCAACGCTTCGAGATATTTCTTTTTGCGGTTGTATCAATAAAAAAATAAAAAATGAATACTTACAGTTTGTGGTTTTGTGTTAATTTTTAGTTTTTTTAAAATGTTTTTTATTTGGAGTTATGAAAATATTATGAAAATAAAAAAAAAGAAAGAGAAATAATAATTGTTTTTTACCACCAAATAAAAAATTTTAGTTTTGAGAACTTTTTTGGGCCAAGTAAGCCTTTTCTTCTAATTCTTATTGCTAAAACTAATATGTTTATACAGGGTGTCCCACGACGAACCGACACGGTCGATTTCTCAAAAACTTAAAAACGAAAATTTTGAAAATTTGTAGTTTCATTTATGATGAGAAAACTCAAAAATTTGGGTGGCATTTGGTTTTAGGAAATCGATGCTTGCTTTCCTTTTTTTTCTGTATAATAGCTATACCTGTTCTGTTTTTGACATATCTTGAATTTTATGTCAAAAATGACGTTTGCAGACCCCAAAATACGGAGGTTTTTTTTATATGGATATCTATTTTTAATTTGAGTTAATTCCTTGGAAAAAAACCCAATTTTATTTGAGGGGATATTTTGGGGTAAGTTAATACAGGGTGAAAACTAAAAAATTAATTTTTTTAAATGGAAACCCTCTTTTATTTTTTATCGTATTGCATTAAAAAAATAAGGTAACTTTATTAAGTGGTCTTTTTCGAAAATGTATGGTTTTTAAAAAATGACAATTTACCATTTTTTATTGTTAAAGTGCAAGGTTTTTTAATTTTTTATTAGGGCCATGAAATAATAAACAAAATTAAAACTTGAGTTTAAACGACCCGGCATAATTGATATCTAATAACAACTAATTGTCAAATCTAAATAGTGATGTTTCACCCATGTTTTTTTTCCCCCGTTTCCCCCGTCATGGCCCAATTTAAAAACAAAATTAAAGAGCCGATAGCACTTTAACAATACAAAATGAAATTTTCAATTATTTGAAAACTATACATTTTCGGAATAGAGCATTAATACAAAGTTACCTTATTTTTTAATGCTTAATACGATAAAAAAAATAAAAGTAGGGGGGTTTCATTTAAAAATTGACTTTGCTTTTTTTTCAGTTAATTTTTAATTAATTTTTAGATTTATATTAAACATCCTAATATCTTATCTTAAACGCCCTTTCTTCACTAAGAAGTAGGGCTGTGTCTAAATACAAAAGTGGGCCTCTTCTCACAGCGATTTAATTAAATTAAATAATAAATAACATTATAGGGAAAAAATTCTTATTTTGGGGGTTAAATCATTTTTTACATAAAAAAAGATAAGTTGGAAACGGTTGACTTAGGTATAGCATATTAGCCAATAATATCTGAATTTTTAGAAAATCCAAAATCAATAAAATTTAAGTGTTCCATTATAAAAAGAAAAAAGATCGACTCCGGTCAACCGGAAGTGCCACCATCTTAAAAATATTTGTTGCTCTTATTGATATTAGTAAATTACCAAATTTTAAAAAATTTTTTTGCTAAGTTTTTAAGAAATAAGTGTTTTCAAAGATAATATACCCACTAAATTAATTAAAACAATTTAAAAAAAAACCCCGGTAGTCACCGACCCGCCCATAAATTGGAGGTTTCATTTGACTAGCTATCTCGTCTATCTAGCGTATAACATTTGTTATTAAATCCGAAAAAAATATTTATTGCTAAATCACTTCATTTCAAGGATATAATAAAAAACTTGGCCGTATTACCTGTCGCCTATAAAATTCTTGAAATATTATTATAAAAGTGTTTGGGGTTTTTTTCTGGCTTTAAAAAAATAGATTGTGGTTTATGGTGTAATGGATTATTAAGACGTGATTTTAATTACAGAATTATAAAAATTAAATCAGTTTTTTTGTTTTGAAGGATTTTTTTTGTTATTTAATTACAGCTTTTTTTGGTGACATTTTTGGGGGGAAAAATTTTTAGATATCGGGGAAATTTAAATGTATTAAAAATTTAAAAAAAAATTTTTTATTGTAAATGGAAAAAAGTACCCCAAAAAAAGTTTTTGGCCAAAAATTCCAAGGTAAAATTGGGGAAATTTGGAAAACCTTTATTTTTTTTTTTAAAAATTTTTAAAATTAAAATTTTAGGATTTTTATTAAAAAGTAGGAAATTTCCCCTTTGGGGAAATTTTAATTTTTTTTTAAAAGGATTTTTTTTATTTTAAAAACCCCAAATTTTTAAAAAATGTAAAATTTATTTTTTTTAAAAAAATAACCCCAAAAAAAACCCCTCTTTTTAATGTCTTGGAAAAAAAATTTTTTTTAAAGAAAAAATTTTAAAACATAGTAGTTTTAATTTGCTTAAAAAAAGAAAAAACTTTTTGGGTTTTAAAAAAAATTTAAAAATTTTAAAAAAAAATTAAAAATTTAAATTTTTTTAATTAAAAATGGCCAAAAAAGGTTTCCTTTTTAAATTAAAAAAAAAAAACAAATACTTTGGTTTTTTTTCCCCCAAAAAATGGTTTTTTAAAACTTTTACCTTTTTTAAATTTTCCAAATTTTAACACCGTTTTAGGTTTTAATTTTCCCTAATCAATTTTATTTAAATAAATTTTTTATAAAATTTATAAAATTAAAAATAAAAAATTTTTAAATTTATATATATTATTCATAAGTGTGATATGTGTTTAACACAAATAAATTTACTAAATAATACCTAAAAATGGTCAAATCGAGATTTTTATTTAATCTAAACGATCTATTTCTTAAAAGTATATAGTTAAATAGGTCAAAAATGGTAAATTACTTATTTTAATTTGTGTTCAAAAATATTTGGGTTTTTAATTGTTTAATTTTCAAGGATTCCATGTATGTAATTATTACTAAAGGTAAGGCTTTGTTAATTAAAAAGAAAATAGAATTTTTATATTTTTAAAAAACTGTTTTTATGCTCCAAAATTATTTGCTCAAAGGCAATACCAATTTGACGTATATACATTTTGAAACATGTTTTGCAATTTAATTTGTTTTTTCCCTTGATGTTTTTCCTTTACCTATTTTATCTTTATTGTTTGTTTTTCTAAATTATTATTTACTTGGTTATTGAGGTATTTTTTTTAAAACAAGGACTCTTTTCTCTCGGTTTTTTTATAAGGTAAAGATTATTTTTGGGGTTATTTTTTTTAAATTACTAATAGTTTAAAAAAATTTTGTGGACTTTAAATTTTTAAAACTTTAACTTTTATGAAAATTTGAAATTAAGTTCTTTTACCTTAGATTAAAGGTTATATATGCTTTTAGTGTGATTTTTTATTTTGGGGAATACAAACCACTCGTTATGCTAAAAAAATAAAAAAACCAAAAAAAGAGTTTTGTTAAAAATAAAAAAAATAAAATAATTTTAATGATTAAATTTAATTAATTTGTAATTTAAAGTTTACAAATCATCCTTAATAACAAAATTATAAAAAAAAGATTTTATTAATCTTAAAATTGTTTAATGACGCATATATTGTAGGAAAAATTATATAAATTACAATAATTCAAACGTTAAAGAACCACCCGTCCTGAAATTTACAAAAAAAAATGTTTTTGACAAATTGAAATGATTTGATGATACATATTATTATAATATATGAAAACTGGATATAATTTATTATTAACTTTTTACATTACAATTTATAGCATTGTTCGAGGCATTGTTTTAACAAAAATACCACAATTTTAAAGAAAAGATTAATTATTCATTTTTATTATATTATATATATATATATATATATATATATATATATATATATATATATATATATATATATATATATTTATACAAACACATATAAAAATTTTCTTTTTTAAACATATTCGTATATACATGAAAATAAGTAAAAATAACATACAAACAGAAAAAATAGATAATGCTCCAAAAATCTAACGAAAACATAGGTTGGTTTGTCAACAATAACTTTTTTTTTTTTAAACTATTCCATCGATTTTAAAATCATTTTGCAGAAAATGTCAATAGCTACAGGTCCTGTTAAATTAAATAACTTTTAGTCTGTCGTTTTTGAAATTTTTGTTGTTTAACCTCCAGAAACATGGTTTTTTTCCTTCTGATTTTCTAGCAGCCACATATCTGTTATTTTTTAAATTACAGGGAAATTTTAAAAAAAAACAAATTTTCCTAGGAAAAAAAGAAAATTTTTTTAGTCTTAAATATTTTTTGTAACTTTTTTAGTTATTTTCTAAAATACCATTTTTTTAAATAAGAAATAAATAAAAAATAAAAATAAAACTCTGAAACCTATTAGATACATTTTAATACATAAAAAAAAAAACTATTGAAAAATTATCTTTAAATTTTTATTTAAAAAAAAGTCATTAGTTTTGGTGCTGATTTTTTGTCCGAAAAAGTAAATAATTTTTTTATAACTCCTTAAATTTTTTTAAAAATTTTAAACAGAAAAAAAATTTTCATAAAACTTGTAAAGCAGAGTTTTCTGTAAAATAAAAATTTTTATTTATTTAAATTAAATGCATGTAATTTAATGTGGCTAGATAAAATATTTTAACCGGTATCTCATACCCACATCTAGGATGAAAAAAGACTCAATCTTTTCCTTTTTTTTATAAGTTTTATTTTCTTTTTAACATTTGTTTTGTAGAAAAATTTTCCGAATTATTCGATAAATATATTAAAAACTTTTTTTTTTAATAAAAACCATTTTATAAGGAAAATCAAAAAAAAGTTTATCAAAAATACTTTATAAACAATTTTTTGCTTGAATTTACCCCTTTATCGTTTTTGTTATTTTCATTTTTTTATTTTCACCCCGGGGGTGGTTTCCCAACCTCTGGGTTAAATCTTCCCCTGACACTATAAAATTTGTTTTTGAACTATTTTAATTTACTGTCCAAGTTTCAACGTTGGAAATTACATTTTTAATTTTAGGGCAAACCCTCATTCACTGACATAGGACCAATTTCAAAAAGCTTTTTTAATTACGGGTTTTAACAATTTCATTTACTTCATATTTTTGAGAATATGTCCTTTCTTTTTATTTATTTATTTATAAATTTTTTTTTTAAGTAAATTTATCTCTGAACGGTCAAGTTTAAAGAAAAGGGATATTCAAAAGCTGGCAAGATCTTTTTTGGCGATAATTACACCTAGGCCTAAAAAAATTATTTTACATTTAAATTTATGTCGATGCCCAATTTTGAAACTATTAACGATAACAAAACATTTAAAGGTATTTTTTAAGATCTTTCAAAGATCTGTGATTAATTATACATGGTATACAATTGATGAAAATATTTTACTGCAACACTAGAAAACATTTTTTTTGCATTTAATCTTAAAGGATGTAAGAAATCCCTACAGTTTGTTAATTTAAAAATTTGTTTTTAACAAGTAACTAACCAGGGGAAAACTAATTTGGACGACCATAGATATACCAGCTTTTAAAGAAAAATTAAATATCGACTCTAATAAATTAAACTCTAATTACCATTTTTTTTCTTTTTTTTTTATAATAATCCGAGCCTGGGGGAAAACATAAAATTTTTAGGAATATCTTAAGGTTAGGGAAAAAATTTGTTAACTACCTTTAAATAAAAAACGGGGGGAAAATTTTCCAAATAATCTTCTTAATTTTTTTCCAATTGGGTAATGATCTAAAATATGGAATTAAGTTTTTAAGGCATAAAAAATTTGTATTGTGTTTTAAAGGATCCAATTTAAGTTGGACATTTTCGATTTAAAATCACGACAAATTGTGGGTATCTATATATTGGTTTTAAATATTTGAAAAAATAAAATTTGCCCCATTACTATATAAAATGTAATTTGGGGCGATACGATACGATGATTCTTTTTTTTTAGGCTTTTAAAATTATAAAAAAAAAAAAAACCCATAAATTAACATTTTATTGTTATTTTCAAGATTCCTTTTAAAGTGCATTTACCCTACACCTTAGGGGGCGGGCGAAAGGACGCGGAGACGGTGGGCGGAGACTAACAAACTCCCAAAACAATTTTCGTATAGCGGCATTAAAAATGTTATATTTTCTTTTTTATTCTTCCAAATTCGGGATCGATGCGATTTTGTTTCCGATTTGCCCACAGGAGATAACGTTTTTTGGTAACTATTTTTTTATTTTTAAAGAATAAAAATTATACCATTTTAAAGGTTGGAAAAATTCATGCCTCTGCTGTAACGGATTTTTTTTATCGAGTTAAGAAAGAATAGTATTTAAACATAACCGGGTTTTATGGTGACTTTCCCCCAAGGAAATAAAAAAACTAAATCCAAACTTAAAAAACTATTCAGCAGATACCTAGGGTTTAAGCTGTAAAAATTTTATGATGAAAATGACGAAACTCAATTATAAAAAAAAATCTTTAAAATTTATTTACTTAAATAAATTTAGGTAAAAATTTCCCTTTTTGATTATTTTTAAATTTCTTCAAATTTATTTTTCGTTAATGTAAGAAATCTGTCATAAATTTTATAACCTTAAATAGATAATTTTTTTAAAAAATTTAACAGGAAAAGTAATTTAATAGATTTGAAAACTGGAAGTTAAAAGAAAATATAAAGTTAATGACGAATTTTCCAAAAATCAGTCTTTTAACGTTTAACTGTTTTTTTAGTTTATAACTGAGTTAGGTATATCTTTTTTGCTTGTAAAACACTTAGGGTTTATACTATCTTTTCTATTTTATCTTTCTCATAGTATTTTTCCCAAAAAGATTTTATGCCTGAATCCTATGGTCGTTACGAAATTCCGTATCCGTGACAAAATGCCAATGAAGTGATAATAAAACAAAATTTTCTTAAATTTATTTTTAATGGGTTTTTGTTTATCGGCTATCAACTAATAAAAAAAAGCTTTTTGTTCAACAGTGGTGCCGAAAGTTTTAATAAATTAAAAACATATGAAAGGGGAAAATGGCATACTTTATTTTTATATTAAAAGATTTTGTTTAAAAAAAATAAACTTGAATTATAAAAATGGTAAAACAGAAAAGTTGTATTTTAAAGGTTTAAAACAAGATGATTGTTACATCACACTGTGTTAAATTTTAAAATAAAATGCAACAACAAAGTAATTTTCAGAGAAATAAATTGGACTTTGCACGCACTTGATTTTGGATCATTTTGTTAGGGGAAATGTAAACAAATAACGTGCTAACCAGAGCACTTAATCGTTTAAACTAGATTAGAATAAATCCCAAATAAAATTTTTGTTTCAATGTAAGTTTATGTTTGGGATAAACCACGAAGACGCCATCACACAGCTTTTCTAATAAATGTTTATTTTTGAAAATATATATATCTTTTGAAAAGGGATATTCCCAAACAATAAAAACTTTTTAAATAACATTATGCCTATTGTTTGACAATTTATTTGAAACAAAAAAATTTTTAAAAGGAAAGATAATGTTCCAATTTTTGACGCCATACTTGATCCATAAATATGTCCAAACCGCAAAACATAATTCCGTGTGTTAGGACTCCCACTATGAAAACAGATGTTATTAACGTATAAAAATGTAATTATATCTCCAAAAATTTTCCCTAAAGTGTTAAAAACATAATATTATGCATTTTCCCAAAACTATCTAAACCCAAGTAATAAATAAAATAATGTTTTCATCGATATTGACCTATTAGAATTTAACAATAAAAACAATATTTTTACTATCTGCGTAATGTTTATATTAATTTTTTGTCCCATTAAACGGGTAAGCAAAACCTTAGGAAGGTAGGGGTAAAAAAAAGTTAAAATTTCAACTTAGATTAAAATTTCAATATAGTAAGTCAAACTTCAACATGGGTAAAAATTTTAACCTATTTAAATTTTAATTTCAATAGAAAGATAATTTACTAACTTAAATTTCGGATAATTAAAATTTTGGCATAGTTATGTAATTGTAAGTTGTAATATTAAAATAAGTGTCTCCGTGGGTAGGGTCGGGCTATCCCCGCGTTGTCAAAAAGGTGCTGTGAAATGCAACATTTGCATGTTTCAGTGCTTGGACAACGTTGACGGAACAACTGAGAAGAAATGGGTTAAACACCGGAAAACCCGGCATTTTGGTACTTAGGTTTATATGTGTATATATAATCCGTAGGATATAATATACATATATAATAATATTAATAATACTTTGTGAGCTGTCATAAATACAAAAAAAAAAAATCGACCTAACAAGGGAATGCGACACCAATTAAAATTTTGACAGATGTTATTTTTGACCGATGATATTTTAAGAAGTGTCTCTTTTGACAGATGTTCTTTATGACAAAGAATATTTTGACATATTTCATATTTAACAGATCCTATAGTGACAGTGGTAATGTTTGACAAATGCTTGTTTTTCATGAACTTGTTTATGATTTATTTTAACACCTACGACCACAACGATTAAAAAAACTTAACAAAAAACTTCCGCAAAACAAATATTTTTAGGTTTACATGTACAAAGAATATATTCTGAATTAAAACAAAAAACGAGAACAATACAAATTAAAACATACAAAACTTAAATTTCAGTCTGGTATTTGACTTTGTTCCTCGGCGCCAATAAACCTACCAATGCGTATCAAGATCACATTTTCTGCGAGCAATCAACATTCTTTTGCTATAGAGTGTCTTTGTACGAGTTAATTACATTTTAAAATGAGTCAGTTGATCATTAATTTGGCTTGTTTACGCAAAATGTGTAAAAAAATTGTGCGATTTAACAAAAGCTTAAAACTGCAGGGTTTGGGAAATGCAAACATATTTGTTTTAAGCTTATTAAATTATAACAAAATCTTTTAAAAGTGTTGATAATAATAAAATGTGGGCAAATTTTAACCATATTTATAAAACTGTAACTTTTTATGACACTTATTGTTTAATTTATGTCCTAAATTATTTAAAAATAATTATTTTTTAATGGGGTTTTTTTTTTATATTATTCTTTAAATATAATAGGTATAAATAAATAATCATTTTTGACCTGTGGTCTTAAAGTAAAACTACTGCACCCAAACTCAATTATTTAGAAGTTACTAGTTATTACAAAAAATATAAAAAATTGAAATTTTCAGTGCACTTAAGGATTTTTTTTTAATGAACGAAAAAAGATACCACACAAAATAAATATTTTCCTAATAAAACAGCTTACTTATTTATTTGTTCTTTTTAAACGAACTTTTTTTAAGGTTTTCGTTTAAAAAAATCATATTTATTTTTAGTATTAACAGAATTAATTAAATTTATATGAGAGATTGGGCATCTAAATTAGAAACTGAAAATAGGTAACAATAAATGCCTAAAATGCCGCCTAATCTAAAGAAAGATGGGAAAGTTTAAGCACAGTTAAAAAAAACTTAATGTTTAGCAGAGGTGTCGGTAATTGAATTAAAGTAATTGAAAAAAACGTCCATTACTACTCAGTAATTGGATTACTTTAATTCAATTACTTTTCGGAAAAGGTAATTGTATTTGAACTATCAATTAATAGGATAATGTAATCGTAATTTTTTATTGATTTTTACCAATCCCAAGTAATTTAATTACTTTAAAAGTAATTCGATTACTTATAAAGTAATTTAATTACTTGGAAAATGATTTAATTACCTAATAAATACTTGAATTACTACGAAAAATTCAATTACCTTTCTTTATGGAAAAACTTTCGGAATTTTGGCCAGCCAGAAAGAGCAGCCTGAAACACGGCGGGCCGCTTTGAATCCGGTGAACGCCGCCTTTGCGCCGATTTAGTGTTTTTGATTGATGCTTACCGCCATTGTTTTTATACTTTTCTTTGTGAAAAAATCTGTTGATGTTTGGAATAGGATAAAAAGATATTTTTATTTTAGAGTCATTTACTGTTGAACTTGCCGCGAAAGCAGGTATAGTGTGACGTGCGCGTATGATGCATATTAGTATAAATATTTTATTTGTTTAGTGTATCGTGTTTAATATATGTGGTAATTTAAATAAAGTACCCAATTGCTAAAATGTTTAATTACTTTTAGTTTTAATTGGAAATCGTAATTTACGTCGACTTAGAAGAGTAATTGGTAATTGTGATTGAATTACTTTTTAAAAGTAATTGCGACAGCTCTGATGCTCAGTTTCTATCTTTATTATAAAAATATTTTTTAAAATATTAAAAAATATACAATTTTATAGAGAAAAAAATGTATTGTTTGGATTTTTTAAGCTGCAAACAGACATTTTAACCTACATCTACCATCGGTTGGCACTCTTCCGCCTTATTCTGAAATTTGTTGTTATGATTACCGATTGTAACATAAAATCGTTATCCAGCCTCGTAACGTATCATCGATAAAATTTATTAATACAAATATACGACATACAAAAATATATTTTTGATCCACCCACACAATCCGAAGGCGTTTATTATGTTTTTCCCAAATTAACTTCGCTACGACGCATACCATTCGTTTATCTATCTTCGACAATATCATAATTCTTTTTTTATCTCCACACACTAACTAATTATTTCAAAACAGGAAGCCACTCTCCATAGGCGGTCACGATATGTTCTGGAAGTTGATATAATTTTATACGGAAAGCGTGCTAGTGTAATTTCAGCTGACCTCGACCTATTCTAGAACCTACATTTTCACTTTTTATAATTACTTAATTTCTTTTATTTCATAAACAACATTTAAAGTGTATTCTCTTTAATTTACTTTTGCTTTTTTATCTATAATATAGATAAATAAAATACATAATACTATGAAAAAAAAATTCTTGAATTATCATTTTCCTAATTTAATTAATATATATTTTTTTAAATATTAATTTATTAAGATTATTTATACCTATAGAAACTGTATGCACAAAGCCATGAAGGCAATAGACACGAGCTTGCAATTTTTAAGCCTTAAGCTAATATTACATTTACTTAGTTAAAAGTGATTGCTGGATATTTATAGAATCTAAAAAAAAATCCTAAAACATCCAAAAGGTTTTTATAATGACTGCTAACTCCTTAAGTTTTATTCTTTCCAATGCTCTATGTATGATCCTAGCTCTGATCAGTTCGTGATGACCTTGGGTACTTGCGTGTTCATCGGTAACAGACTTAATTTCTTGACGAATTCATACTTTCATTTCATTCCTCAAACTGAATGCTGGAACCCCTTAGATTTTTTCTTAAACCCAGCTATTACATGAATACAGGACTAAATACAGGAATGTAAACCAGACACCAAAGCTTTGGCTAAGGTACCTGGATGGAACATTTATTACCTGGAATAAAAACAATGAAGAACTTTTAGTACTTTTGTTAGAACTTAATTAATTCATCCTTTCATTAAGTATACGGTTGGGAAAAAAACAAAACAATGATCTGCCATTCTTTAATACCAGAGATAAGAAAAAAAATAACAACAATCTGCCATTCTTCGATGCCAAAATTCAGAAAAACAATATCAGAGTCATCTTACAGGTTGATAGTACCCATGGGCTTTTTCCTTTCATCAATCATAGCCACCATTAACATAGAATCTACGTGCAATGAATGCAGTCAACACACAAAAGGTGCATAATGGCAGAGAATTTCTATTAAATATCTACGAATTTGGACCCTTCATTGAGTTTTCCATTGAAAAACAACGGAAAAACAGTCTGCCGGTCCTAAATGGCATGATGTAGAATAATAATAATTACATTTAAACATTAGTGTACAGAAAACCAACACACACAGAAGTGCTCCAAACCTTTTATTAAATCCTTTTAAAACACCATACATGACATTGTAAAAAATTAAGTAGTTAGAACGGTGATAACTTTTAACTCAACAAGATAGAGATACTGCAGGAAAAAACTATTATCCAAAAGGATTTTTTTATTGAATCCTTAAGAAACCTCCTGATAAAGGCTTAAATGAAAAGTTTAAGGGATGAGAGGAATTACATTAACAAAAAATAATTTGTTTCAGAGATCAGCTACTATAATTTGGGATTTAGGTAAATCAATTATATTAGAAAATAATTTATAGAAAAGCAAAAAAGACCTCTAAAACGAGGTGCTACTTGGCCCCTCTTTCTTTCTTAAATTTTAGGGGTAGTACGCACCTTTGTCAAGGAGTTGCAGTTAGGGATTATGCCTTAGCGAAAAATGTTTTTCATTTGAAATGAAAGCACACAGGTTTGATCGTTATTATTTAAAGGACCAAAAAATTGAAACTTTCTTTTCCTTGAACTTTCATGTTTCAAAAACGACTAATCGAAACGGCTTAATCTAGGTATGTACATAAAAAGAATCGAAAGAGATTTCAAGCAAGGTACAAATCAACCCCCTTTCCATTTAGGATTCAGGGGTGGAATTGGCCTTGGTAAAAAGTACTCAAAAAGGCGCTGCGATTTTCGTTTAGCGACACTGTATAATACTAATCTAAAACTTAAGTTTCCTTTTCAAAACAATAAAATATATTTAAATTCAATCCTACATAAAAGATTCATCCTCAGAAGTATCACTACTAACTACAAATTTTTACTACCAAAAAAAAACAATACATAGAATATGTACATAATACAAAACAAAATAAAGAAAACGAATGTCGCCTCTATCTCTTCACACCTACATCTAATTTAAATAAACCTACTGAAACAATAACTTCGAACACAAACAATGATATCTACTGAATATTATTGGTTTTATCCAAATTTATTTAAATGTGAAAATGGAGTTTTTGTACGTGGTCATTTATAAACTCGTAAAAGTTGCTGATAGAGGTTTGCCTATTATTTAATTGTCAACAGTTTAAGCTGGATGAAAAACATTATTTTGCCACAGTTGTCTCTGACAACTTATCACCCAACTGACCTTGCCTTATCACACACACAAAACATCGTCCCGTATAACATCCCTAAAGCTTTATGTTTTTTTATAGTCCACTAACTAAAGACTGAAAGTACCCAAAGCTGTAAATAAATCTTCATTTGTGGTGCAATTCTTAGGTCTTCGCGAATGCTTTCGAGCGAGTAAAAGCAAGATAATACTACTACGGATAAGATAAACAATTCAATGCTATATTTTTGATACCCCTAATGGACTTTGGCTAACGCGAGCCGATGTCCATCGAGAGATTTTCGCGCTATGCATTTCAAGCCTTGAACGAAAGTTAAACAGTGTTGCCGGCAGGCCTTTACTATTGGCGTGATGAAACGCGACTAGAAAATACACAACCCGTTTAGCCGCCCGCTTTCGCTACTTCGTATTCCGAATAAGGTACAAGCGACAGACATTGGCAACGTCGCACATGGTTTCGTACCTCGTTTCGCTGGGGCATCTATCCGTAGTAGTATTATCTTTGGTAAAAGTTTATCACGATTCCGACGTGGGAACCCGCTGAAAATGGGCCCCCAAAGTTCCAAAAATATGTTTTTCGCGAATATCTGCCAAAATATGGGATTTAAAGAATTTTGGTTTAGACAAAAAATGAAGATCACCTCGAAATTTACAAAAATGGTTCATACCATTTTTTTCGCAACACCAATATTTTTCGCAAAAACTGCAGTCGAAAAATCCATAACATTCCACACTGGATAGATGTGGTAGTAGGCTAAAAAATGCAGATAGGCAAAACAATTTTTTATCAAAACGCAAGAAAGATGGTGCAGGAAATTTTCTGGGATGCACAGATCTCATTATAAAAAATAAATGTTAATAACAAACCATTTTTTAAAAAAACATCAATAAATTAATGAGATACTCCCAAAATATTGTAATAAAAAACTTTGACCCCTTTTTTAAATATTCTAGAAAAATCAGAATGGACCCAAACTCATATGCAATGATAGGTACGGGTTTTCCCATTCTGATAAACTTCAAATGATTAAAAAATTACATTATTGCCCGAGTAATGGAACAATTCGTCCGCCCGCTTATAAGTGAATCCATGAAGATAGCGGCATTCTAGCGGTAGAGCGGCAGCTAAAATGCGGGGACTTTTGGGTCTCGTTATCTCGAAAACTATCGATTTTTCGAAAAAAAATATTAGGACCATTTCTGTAAACTACAAGGCGAACTTAATTTTTGGCTAAACAAAAATTCTCCAATTCGCATATTTTGGCAGGGAAACCCATTTTTCGGGCCTTGAGGAGCTATTTTGAGCCCTTTCCCACCTGTAAATATTGATAAACTTTTTTTCACTCGAAAGCATCCCCAAAGACCTGAGAATTGCGCCACAAGGAAATACTGTACAGACTTATTTACAGCTTTGTCCCTTCATTTAATGGGCTATTTACGAAAATAACAATTATCATATACACGTTTCATACGTTTACTTCGCATACATTTATCCGAAATATGACTAAGCTTAGAGCACTATTTCTATGTCTGACGGTGTCTCAACATGAAGCATTTATAGTTTCATTCTAACGAAAATGTAGCCTATTCCTCGTATATAGATATTAATTTTTTAATTTCTATAAAAAAAAAAATAAATTTAGGCATGCAATAAGCGAAAAAGTACAAAACACCCCTGTTTTCATTTAAAACCCAATTTTGCATGAAATCTCCTTCTCTATTAGCTATTTGAGTTCTTTTTGGGTATTTAGTATCTGGTCTAGATAATAGAACTTGCTACTTGCTAAAGATCTTTTTTGTTTTCTCTAATTTCAAGAAACGAAACTTCTGTATCAGAAAAATGTGTGTTCCTATTTATCTATTATCTTCGAAAAAAAAAAAAAATAACGTAACGGACAAAAATTATCTGTTTATTAATCACAAAACTCTCCATATTAATTTATGGAAATTTATTAAATTACTAATAAGAACCAACCAAAGATTTCAATGACCTCAAACTCCAGTCTGGTGCCAATGTTTACATTTTATATTTATTGTTGTCTTAATCGACAACATTATTTAATTTTTATTTTCAACATGGGAGCAAAGTCTATTTATTTCATTCCGATTTCATTATATTGATATATTTATTACCTTATGCTGATTGGCGACTGGAGTCACTATTAATATCATTAATTTATTATTTGGATATGCACTTCATTAACGATAATTGACACTTTTTTTGTTAATAAGTAACTTTCTCTTCTGATTTTATTATTGCCTTTTTTTAAAATTTATTTAAACAAATTGGTTAAGGTCTAGGCGCCAGGCCACGTTCAGGCAGTCAGGCTTGACGCACCCAATGTTTATTTTACACAAAACGTTTCAGCGTGTCTTCCTCTTATCATATCTGCGTTATCTTTTCATATAAAGGTATGAGATGATGGATTTCTATATAACTATTCTAATTGCTTATGAAAATATTAAGAAAGTTATGTCCGGTAGTTTCTGAGTTATTCGATTTTGAAAATCGTAACTTTACTTTTGACTGACTCACTCACTCATTTACTCATCAAAATTATGGCACACTTTCCAAATAGAAATTTGAAATTTGGTATGAAAGTAGGTTTAAGGCTCTGTTTTAGGATACAAGTAAAGGAAAAATTCTAAAAAATGCACAATTTTACTCTGAACTCAGGCTCGGTAATATCGTATATGATTTACTTAAAATCTGCGTTGCATTCTCCTATATTAGAAACGGTTAAGAAATTATTTGGTACTTTAAAAATTTTATAAGTATTTTTCCTCTAATTTTAACTAAAAAAGCGAATTACTTCACTAAATAGTCCTTCAAAAAAATTATTTGATTGTTCAACCAAAGGCAAAAGTAACAATCTTTTTTAAAATGTTTTTACATCCTTTAAATATGATGAAACTATCAGATATGTTAAAAAATGCTCTTACCGAATCATCAGAGCACACTGATCCACAATCTGAATCTTTAAAATCGTAGCCAGATAACTTTTTTGATAGTTTAATTGGATCTGATGCTCTCCTCATCCAAGCCATTGTTAGTTTCCTTTTTTATGTCCACTTAAACCATCAATTTATTAGAAAAGTCTTCAATGTCATTAATAATAAAATATGTTGACACTAAAACACTCTTCAGAAACTACTTTTAAAACTACTACAAAAAATGAGCGCGAAACTTTCCGGGGTTTTAAACTTCACGCGAAACAAGCACAACTTTCACAGAAAAATGAACGAAATTCTCTGAAACTTTAACTCGGGGCCGTCTAACACCCAATTTCAAAAAAATAAAGCTCTGTCAAAACTTTATCTAGAGCCGAGTAGGTTCGCGGGAAACGGAAACGAGATCGAGGCATCCATGCTGGACCGACAGGCACATGTTTTATCGGCACGGCATTTGTTTGCGCTGCACAGGCAACTAGAGGCAACTAAAATACAAAGTCTGACGCTGCATAAGAACAGTAAAGCACACTACACATACAGAGAAACGATGATTGTGGCAACAGTGGCGTAGGTGGTTCAGTTTTAGTATTCTATATCGCTGACGATTAACCAATTAAGAGTATAGTAAACAAAATTAGAAAGTGTACAAATCGCATTTAAATGGCTAATTATTAATGATCATTTGAAGTGAGTATATTGATAAGTATCTTTACTTTGTACAGATAATGATCTTAATGCAGGTCACACCATTGGATTATTGCGCGTGAATTATTTTAAATTATATAAATACGTTATTATGATATAAGGAAGCAAAGATTGTAATTAACTTAAATTAAATATGATCAAAGGTAATAAGGAACAGAAGCCCAAAAAAAGATGAGAGAAAGGAGTGCTTTTCTATGTGGCGCAACCCATTTGATCTTAGCAGCAAGCAGTTGCTTAAACCAGGAAGAAATCTATTATATATAGGGTCATCCAAATTAAGTATTCGGCATCTTTGCTCTTTTTCTTTGTTTTCTCCCCTGGGAGCCGTCTTGGTTTACTAAAGGAGGCAGTGCAGCCTCTTGGGCTTTTTGTGCCTTATCTCCCATTATTTTTTATACAAATCTTCCCATTAGTCTTGTCCCTTCTACAAGTCTGTATATACCCGAGACTGGTTGGTTGATATATTTCTATGGGCTCATTTTCGGTCTTTTGTAATTCAGCGCTTCACATTCGCACAGGATATAGTAGGTTGTTTCTTCCCTCTTATCGCACATTCTGCAACTTGGGTCCCCATTGTATGAACCTATCTTGTGTAGGTGTCCTCTTAGGTTATGATGCCCTGTTAGCATCTCTACTGTAATGCGAAGTCTTTTCCTACATTGTCTGAGTAGTTTTTCCTTCGTTCTTTTGGATGGGCCTCTTATGAAGCTTTTTTCATGTCTTATTTCACTGATGCTTCCCCAGTATTTCCCGTGTTGTTTTCGGATCCGGTTTGCCCTGGTGCTGAGGTATAGGTCACTTAAGGGCAGTATGGTGTCTCGCTAGCTCATCCACTTTTTCGTTGCCTTCTATTTCCGAATGTCCTGGTACCCACAGAAGAGTTACCCTATTGCGTTTTCCCAGGACTTCTTTTTGGCATTCCCATGTCAGTTTGGACGTTACCTTGGGGTCAACTAGTGCCCCTAGTGACGCCTGGCTATCTGTTATTATGCAGATCCGCTTGTATTTATAAGCCTTCCTGCTATTTTCTTTTGCAAAGTGCAGTAAAGCATATATTTCCGTTTTAAATACAGAACTGTGAATGGAGTATTGTAAATTTCTCATTTCACTGTACATGCCCGCTCCAGTTCCCTGTTCGGTTTTGGATCCATCTGTATACCAGATGATGTCTCCAATCATGCTGGGGAGATCGGGTTGTTGCCACTCACTTCGATCTGTAATTTTTACCTCGATCTTTGTTCTTAGTCAAAATACAAAGTGTTTAAATTGACAATATTGTTGTCGAGTTTGCTATGTGCTACTAGTTGCCCAATAACAAAGTTACCAGTGGCAAACACCTGATTTAGATAACCTTAAAGATATACAGGGTGTCCAAAAAATACGCATACAGAGTCCTTAAACTACGTTGATTACTAAGTTGTATTTCAAATTGATTCGAGTAGCCTATAAACAGCGTCAACATTTTTTAGAAATATTGGTTTTTCTTAAATATCTTAAAAACATACTATTGATTTTATTGTTTTTTGGTATATTATCAAACACTATTAAAGAAAATCAGTAAACTATAACAATAAATAATTATGGACAGTAAATTTAATTAAAAAAGGTAGTAGAAAAAATAATACTTAAGCAAATGCAAAAAATGACCGCCATTTTGCAAAATACACTTACTAAACCTCTTAAAAATTAAAATATGATTTGGTTTTCTTACAGTTTTAGACAACTTAAATGAAAATATGTATCATCTAAACTCTTCCAAAACACATAACTATTTTTTTTAAATTTGCCACCTTTACTTGGGATAACTTTATACACATTTTCAGAATATCCAGTATAGTACCGACGTACTTTTATGTCCTTAAGAAAGATCTTTTTTTGAAACACCTTGTGCTAATTTCAGATTTTGCAGGAATTTTCTCAACGATACTCGCACACTTATGTCTTCGATTGATGAAATATATTAATATTTCGCTTTCGATATAATCGTTTTAATATAAAGCAATATGACAGACGTTCTCTAACTTGCTGATTAGTAAAATATTCTGCTGACCATATTGGTAATTAAAGACCCAACAATAGAATTGACGAAATTAGATCGATTCAGCTAATATCAAATGGTGTTTTATGTTTAAGTGGCAAACGATCAATTACAGTGGATGTGCAATATTGGGTGATTATTCGAGCTTTAAATTGTTGTGTCTACAGCAAAGAAGTTGAATATGAATTTAACTTAAAAATGTCTCACATGGCCGATTTAACCGTTAAATATTTTGTGTTTCACTTGCATATTTTTCTTATTGCTCTGTCTTATCATTTTTTGTTTGACGAAAGTTTAATCTGTTAAGGATTCCTTTATTCTGTAAAGCGTTTAGATTTAAATTACATGAAAATTAGTAATTTTTTTTAAACTAGATAAAAGAATTCTGGCTTCGCCAGCTCTGTAGTTTTTGAAAGTAAAAAATGTTTTATAAAAATCACCTGCTAAAAAAAAGTCACAATAATAGCAAATACTGCATACGTATTATTTGTGATTTTTACATGTGTGTTCGCAGGTAATTTCCCTTTGCCATTAATTAGTTTCGTAAGTACATATCTGGTATATCAACAAATCCACTTTTTTTATCTTTGTTACAACTCACGAAGGACTTGCATATACATATATACTATATACTAGACATATACATATACACATATAATCCTAAGTACCGTGAGTGCCGGGTTTTTCGATGTTTAACCCATCTTTTTTGCCCCAGTTTTCCCTCAACGCTGCCCAAGCACTGAAACATGCAAATATTGCATTTCACAGCACCTTTTAGACAACGCGGTTTGTAAGTCCACCAAGGCACTTATTTTAAACCAACTACTCCTAGAAGTAGTAATGCAGTTTTGCATCTAACAAATTATTTGTAAATACTACGTTTTTAAAATCTACCTAAGTTAATATTCTTTTGCATCTAACAACTTTGTAACATAAGAAAAGCTCTATTTTTCTGTTTGCTTTCCATCTTTTGTTTACATTTTTGTAAAATAATTTAAAAGTTTGTAAATCTAGAATATAGTTTAAGATAGATTATAATACTCGCATGCATACTTTTGTTTTTTTTTTAATTTTACCTATAAATCTTTTGTTAAATTGCAACATTGTATAATGTTTAAAAAAATAAAACATCAGTAATCAGCAATATATTTTGCAATTAGGAATTTGCTGACTGCAAAAGATAATTGTGTCTCAGTCATTTAAACATTGATAAGTTAAAAGCTGAAAGAAGCAATATTTTTTGCTGGACACGGTGGGCGCGTGAGAAAGTACATCGGTGGCTCAAGTGAGTTTTAAACTTATGGTATTCAGTGGGGAAGAACTTTCAATAAAAAAAAACACGGCAACCACGGCCTTTGTCTTGTTGAAACACAGCTTTTCGTCAGATCAGTTAAGTTTGGCTTTCATCTGTTGTCTCGCTCTTTCTTGTCTTGTCTCGTCATCGCCCGACAAACTTTTAAATTTCTGCGCCCGATTCAAAAAGTGTTTTTGGCTCTCGCGAGTAAAGCGAAAAAGGCTATACACACAAAGAGCAAAAGTAGCAGCAGTTTCAAGGTCCATCGTGGTGAATGTCAGCGGTTCGACTGAATAATAGCCCATAAATATTTTTATGGGTTATGGTAAATGGTGTATTTACAATGTACATGATGTGCTTTCGCCGAGAGCCTTTCGTTGAGTATATACGGTCTGCAATGGACGGATTCTCCGTTAAACTGTGAGATCGATTTTTTTTTCGAAATAGGAAGGATATACGCTATTTCTTTCTTAAGATCAAATATGGTCTCTCTAAGTTATCCGGTTTTCTTCCAATTTGACCCTTATATACTAACAATCTATAAAAATTAAAAAAAAACTCAAAAATAAAGAAATACCACTTTTTTAAAACGGATTTTAAGGAATATTACATCTTAGTTCCAAAGTTGTCCGAGTCTTTTATAATTTGACCCCATGTACAGAAAATTTATGAAAAATTATAAACAAAAAAATTTTCAAAAACAAAAAAAACATCTTTTTTTTAAACGGAATATGAAGGATAAAACTGTTCACATCTTTAGACCAAATAATGGTCCCTTTAAATGGTCCATATTTTTCCAATTTGACCCCTATAAACTAACCACAAAATAAAATAAAAAAAAAAAAAGAAAAACCACTATTTTTTATACTGGAATATAAAGGATATACATTATTTACATTCTAAGACCCAAATGGTCGTTTTAAGTAGTTCGGATCTTTTCAAATTTAACCCTTACAAACAAAAAATCAGGAAATGTAAAAAAAATTCTCAAAAACAAAGAAAAACCACTATTTTTATCGAATATAAAGAATATACATTATTCACATCGTAAGTGTTACAGCGGGTAGTTTTCAATTATCAATTTTATGAAATAAAAAATCTGCATATTTCGATACTTGGACATTGTGGAAGAAACTGGAAAAAAAAGGTTAAACATCTAAATACCCGACACTTACGGTACCTCCTACTTAGTTTTCCTACAAGCCTGCGCGGCTTGTTCTAAAGATAAAAAAAATAATTTGTCGAATTCATTTTTTACTTTATTTTTGTTGATTGTTAAATTGGAATTTCCAATGTTACTTCACTGCTTCAACGATGGGATCTCTCGCACTCCAAGTAAAGTTAAATTATTAGTATAGCAGGACCGTGCTTAGTGCTCGCGCACTGCTGTGCTTATCATACTGATGAGTCTTGATCAAGTAACTGAAAGGAAGGAAGTTGTCGAGTATTATTATTGTTTTCTAATAGACGGATGTTGAATAATAAAATATAGGGTTTAAAACATTTAGAAGAAAACGGTTGGCATAAGTGGTATAGAAAAATTAAATTTCATAGTCTTATTTTTACTCAATCCAATATAATGGATTTTTAATTTAATCCAAGCATCCGTGCAACTTTTTTAGTATGCCGTTTGTCAACGAGTATAAGGCACAAAGTTTTTTTTGCAGCAATAAATAATGTTCATTTAAAATTTGGGATTCACATACAGTAAAGCGCACCGTACTGCGAACATAGGAGGCTCCTGGGCGATTTTGGATGTACCCAATTCTAAAATACCAATAATAATTTTGTGGCTTGTATTTCAATTTCCATCTCGTTTCCTCACGTGGTTCATTTTTGGTTGGGACTGGTGGGGAGTGCGGTGATAAATTCGGAAGAATTATCTGCCCAGTTTAGTTCTGTACTACGTTTTTATTTTTAGTAAGAGGATGCAGTGTTTATAGGCAAGTAGCAGGAGCTAGCTAGCGTCAACCGACTTCGATCGATTTCTTATCAGCCATAAATTTAAAATTAGTTGCTTACGGGACCTGAACGTTTGCTAGGGTCTTAAGAACCAAACAGTTTTTCTAATAAAATAAAAGAATTTTCTCAAATAAATAATGGAACGTAGAAGATATTCTTAAAAATAAATTCATAGAATAAAAAAGAAAAACTCTTTGAAGTTATCGAAGATGCTCAAATAAACCACCTTCTTGAGCCAAACAATAACCAAGATTGTCATAAAACGCCTTCTGACATTTGCTAGAATGCTGAGGTAATAATCCTAAAAGAATTTTCAATTTATAATTGCAATTCTTGTAGATTATTAGCCCTATTCTCCTGGAAACCATAAATTTGTGATTTTACGTGACCCAAGAAAAAAAATCATTGTTATTTTCCATTTAAATTACAGTTTTACAAAATTGCATTCGTCTAAAATGATCATCAGAGAAAATTTCATAGGTTTTCTTACTTTGTAGGATCGGTATCCATTTTTTCTCAGCACTGTACCACTGATCTTCTGCTCAAATTAACCTGTTTTGCAATTGTATTAATGAAAATTGTAGGATTTTTAATAACACTTGCCACTACCATAATTTCCTTTATTTTCCTTTCGTTGTTTTCTTCTGGGACACTATCATGTTTAACCAAATGTCAGAAGGTTTTTAATGACTCGGTGAATAGTGGAAATCGTGGGAGTCGGCCTGGTTGGAAATAAATTAATAAATAATTCCTAATTCCCCTATCAGGATTTTCACGGTGATACCATTTAATAATTTTAATTTTCTCTTCCAGTTCGTAAACATCCATTATTAATAATTATTATTTTATTAAAAAAAAAACCTTTTGGTCGCAAATAATCGACACAGTAAAACTTTAGCTGTGGAGCGTTCGATAGTAAAGAATTATTTCAGGAATAAACGTATTGAGTTGATCGCTTTGCCGGCCGACGCGCGTCTTATGAATTTGTTTACCGAAAATTATTGATCGATAAGCAATGCGTGCGGCGTTTTTAGGTACATCCAAAATGCTCCAGGATTGTCCTATGTTCGCAGTCCTCTGCGCTTTACTGTATAAAGTATAAATAGACAACTTATCATCCAACCAGACGTAAATTATCGGTTTTGATTTAGCCGGAAGTGGATTCAAATCAGTAATTTGAATTAAAAATTTATATATGTATATATGTATATATATATGTGTGTGTGTGTATATATATATATTTATTTATATTTATATTTATATATACATAAGGCTTGAAGTTTCCTTTTTATCCATTTATCATGAGTCATGAGATGCTATTTGTTTTCAATATGCCGACAATCCGTCGCTATCGATGTTATTTTTTAACTACTTGCACCAGTAACTACTTTAAAGGATTTACCTACTATTTTTATAGGAATTAAAAACATATTTTAGTTTTTGTTCTCAAATATTTTATTTAGAAAGTGGTACGTATTAACAATTAGCAACATTGTGCATTTTTATTTTTTGGTTTAAAAAAATAGAAATATCATCACTTTTATACCTACATCTGTTTACAGTCCATGGAGAAGCTCCAAAATTTTCACATTGTTGTAGTTTTGTACGTTTATTTGTATTTAGAAATATACTAAGAAGTTATTTCTTTGCCTTTTTAAAATTTAAGGATTTTACGCATAAAGGCCCAGCAATTGTCTTTTTTTAATGGTTAGTTATTCTTTTAATATAATTGGCCCGCATCGCATTTTTGTAAGAAACAAAACAACTACCTGTTAAATATATCGTCCGTTTGCAAGACCCCCTAACATAGATGCATCCCAGTACCACCTATTTTCTAAAAAAAATAAAAAAAAAAATATGTGAAATTAATGCTAGTAATAATAAAAGCTGTGTGAACACTCATGTACATCGCGAGTCTCTAACTTAAAATAAATTAATTACATCAAAAACAAGTTATTTTTTCTAAAAATGCTCGCGCCTATCACTTAGTTGTGGTTAGTCGTTATGACCCAAATTTGAGATATGACTTTATGGATGAATTTTTTAAAATCAAATGTTGTTCTTTGCAATGACATTTTAAGGCATCAAGTTTAATTTTTGAATAAACAGGGTGTATCATATTTTTTTTGGAATTCGAAAAACTTAACCCCAAATTTTAAGCATGTATTGGAGAAATATCAATAATGTGAAAAAAATATTTTAAATTTTTTAAGAATATTTCACTCATGTACAAATTTTCCCATAAGACACGTTAAACATTAAAAAATTTCACCGGAAATTTCACATTGCCTAGAGAACATGGAATTTTCACTTACTTACAAATACACAGCAATCGAACCTATGTGTTTGTATTGTCAATTAGAAACGTCAAAATCAGTCTACATAAGTCGATTTGGTCATGTACACGATTAAGAAATAGATAAAGTAATTAAAAAAAAAACGATTTTAGTTATAGTTTTAATTAGGTTGCATAAAATTGAAATTTGTATAACAAAAAAACCATTTTAATAGTATAATACTCCCGTATATCTCCATTCTAGAAATATTCTCTAAAAAAGAGCTTGTTATACAAATTCAACTCGTTCTTCGAACTCGTGAAATTATAAATAACAAGCTTTCATAAAAATCATCGGTAATTTTTAAGCACTCCTGGTATTACCCCCGATAGTTCACTGGTGACACTCATACACAAAATTATCGCCTTATAGTAAGTAAAGCCCGGTCCGTCTACAATTGAATCCCCCAATCTCGGATGGACATCTTTTATCTTCGTCTTTTCCATGCCATCCGCGCCGAACTCACCCATCTCTCTCTAAAAAAAATTGATTGTTGAAAGGGCCGGGGTTAGTACCAGAACGGATCATTATATTTTTTTCTATTTTAGTTTAATTTTGTGATGCAGCATTTTGAACGGACCCTAAATTTAGCACTGTTCCAAATAAGATCAAATACGCTTTACCTAAAGTTCTCAATGTTTGAAAATATTATTTTTGTAGGAAACTGTACACACAACACATAAGGTATGTTCGTTATTGAGTTGTATTTTACATTATTTTACACTTTTTGCACCCACCTAGTTCTAAAATACACCTTTCATAAGGGCGATTACGTAAAAAAAATAAAATAGTGTATACTTTTCCTTAATAACAATCAGACCTAGTAAACTTTCAAAAATTAATATCTTTTTAACAAAATAGTTAAATATTTAGTTTTTTTTTTCATTTTCTAATACTCTCATTTATATTGCATTAGTTTCTAACAGAGTAAGAACCGTTTTTCAGATACTCCGAAATGAATGCATGACCTTCATACATGACAGATATCGACAATGTTAATTTTATGCACAATTTGATTGTTAAAATCTCGTTTCACACACGATAAAAAAATGTCGTTTTTTTCAATTAGATAAAAGACACTTTTAATAATCTTATATTTCAATTTTATTTAAATCTTAAAAAAAGCCGTTTTACTTCCTTAACTAATCATCGTCTATCTAAAGGGTCGATCAAGTTGCCCCCAACTAATAAATTTCAATTTTTTTCTACGTGTGAATTTTGCACACATTTTGCACAATTTTGCACAGGCAATTTTAATTTTTGCACACCTGCGCAAGAGTAACTGTGACTATGTAATTGAGGGGGAGGCCAACTTAACGCCAGCCCCAACTTATTTTTTTTACTTTTTTTATGTCAATGGATAGCTTGATTTTTGCACAATTTTGCACAATCATTGGCGATTTTTGCACAAGTGCCCCAAAAAAGGTATAATGCTTATAAAATATATCCGTAGCCCCCCCACCCAAAGTTTTTTAACTTTGATTATGTCAAATGAAAGATTGATTTTTGCACAATTTTGCACAATTATTGGCAATTTTTGCACAAGTGCCCCGAAAAGAGATATAACGCTTATAAATTATAGCCCCCCCAAACCCAAAGTCTTTTAGCTTTAATTATATCAAAAAATAAATTGATTTTTGCACAATTTTGCACAACCATTGGCGCCTTTTGCACAAGTGCCCCAAAAGAGGTATGATGCTTATAAAATATATCAGTAGCTCCCCCCCACCCAAAGTTTTTTAACTTTGATTATACCAAGTGATAGCTTAATTTTTGTACAACCATTGGCGATTTTTTCACAAGTGCCCCAAAAGAGGTATGATGCTTATAAAATATATCAGTAGCTCCCCACCCAAAGTTTTTTAACTTTGATTATACCAAGTATTTTGTCTTTATTCATAAGAATAATGCATAATAAAGTTGGTTTGGATATCAACAATGCGGTTGTGCAAAAATTTAGCTATCCTTTGCATGACCAAAGTTTAAAAAAGCTATTATTTGGTATAATCAAAGTTAGAAAACGTTGAATGAGGGGGCTACGGATATATTTTATAAGTGTCATCTCTTTTGCATTGAAAAATGCCAATGGTTGTACAAAAATTAAGCTATCACTTGGTATAATCAAAATTAAAAAACTTTGGGTGGGGGGGGATTTACCGATATATTTTATAAGCATTAAACCTCTTTTGGGGCACTTGTGCAAAAATCGCCAATGGTTGTGCAAAATTGTGCAAAAATCAATCTATTATTTGATATAATTAAACCTAAAAGACTTTGAGTGGGAGGGGGCTACGGCTATATTTTATAAGCGTTATATCTCTTTTGGGGCACTTGTGCAAAAATTGCCAATGGTTATGCAAAATTGTGCAAAAATCAATCTATCATTTGATATAATCAAAGTTAAAAAACTTTGCAAAAATTGTGCAAAAATCAAGCTATCGATTGACATAAAAAAAGTAAAAAAAAATAAGTGGGGGGCTGGCGTTACGTTGGCCTCCCCCACAATTACATAGTAACAGTTACTCTTGCGCAGGTGTGCAAAAATTAAATTTGCCTGTGCAAAATTGTGCAAAATGTGTGCAAAATTCACACGTAGAAAAAAAATTAAATTTATTAGTGGGGGGGAAAGGCCAACTTAATCGACCCCTATCTAAATTATTATTTTAAAATTTAGAAATAGATGTTAACTGCTTATTCGTTATTGTCGGTTTTTTTTAAATTGTCCTTATGTCACAACTTTGAAGAATTTTAAACTTATAAAGCTTCTTATATAATATATATATATATATATATATATATATATATATATATATATATATATATATATATATATATATATATATATATATATATATATATATATATATATATATATATATATATATATATATATATATATTTTTTAACTACATATACTTCAATACAACTCTGTCTTTAAATTTGACACTCGAACAAGGGCGCGGGTGGGCTTTAAAATGAACTAAAGTTTAGGGGAACTCTGACGGCCATTCTTCGACATAAGTTTTAAAGTTCAACGTACACCGCACTACCAGAAGTGGGTGTACGTTGTATTTTAGGCCTGTTCTAGACAGCCTGTCAATAGGTTCTTAAAACTCAATATAAAAACCCCGAAAAAAGCTTTTATATTGGCTGGCGTGAATGGTATGAGGTTAACTGAATGTGTTTTGTTAAATCTCTGAACTGAGTGCTGTGTATTTTTGGGGTTGGTTATCAGATATTATAAAACTGTCTACATAGTAAAAAAATATTTTTCTTTAGGTTTAACATAACTAAAATAGACAAGTTTTTAAAAACTAAATACTAGAATTGACAAGAATATAATAGTATTTCAAAACCCACCTTTATCTCACGTAAGAAAAGGTCATTGCGTAAGATTAGCTTATTGTACTAGCATGTATGGATTAGCTATATTTCAGTGGAGAAACATGTTTTACTCATTTTGGCTCAGATTCCCCGCAATTTTACAATGTTGCTCTCGGAAAAAAACGTGATATTTGCTCAGGCATCCCCCTCCCCCACGTAAGGCTGGATGAGATTCAGCTCGACCCCTGCCCCTCCTCTAAGTGCCTCACTTAATTAATGGACGCCTCCTTATCTGCAGAGAAATTGTCTAAGTCTAATAACATTTTTAAAAAAAATTAACGAATAGGTAATTAATTTAACATTTGTGTTATGTTTAAAACACAGAACACTATTGGACTTCAAATAACAAAAAAAAACTTACAACAAAAAAAACAATGTTATTTATAAGATTTTACACATTTTATAAAAATATAAAATAAACTGGATTGCTTGCTTAAAAAAGTAATGATGATGCCGAAGTAATTTCAGAAAACCTTAAAATCCATTAATCCAATTCACTAAACAGAATAATATATAATTATGACTTTACGTAACTTTTTTTAAAAAGGCTCTCAGAACATTTTAAATTTAAATAATTTACGTTGAAAACAGTTATGGATGTCACAAAAAGAGTGTTTTTAATTGTCAGATTATTGGAGGTTTTTTATTATTTTGTTTTAGGCAATCTGCAACTTTATAAGGGTCAATTGATTCTGTGTAAGCACAGAATCTATACCCTGAAAATATTTGTCTTTTATATTTTATAGAATAATAATTAATATCTATAATTCTTATAAATGTGCTTTTAACAAGTAAGTCATCTATCTTTATAAAATAATTAGATATATGTACTAATTTCCGGGATGATTTAGATAAAAACCTCATTAAAAGTGATGATGTATAATTTATCAGTAACTTTAAACAATAATGTGGTGTCACAACTACATATTTTAATTAAATATTTTTATTTAAATTAGTCTAGACTTTAGAGTTTCAAAGGCAAATAACACAAAATCTACGTATTTTTCAAGGAAAACTATTAATAACTTTTTAAAGCATTTGCAAAGAACTTTCTTAAAAAAAATGTATTATAAAAGTTGAGTGAGTTATGATTAAAAAAGGTTAGACCAACATTTTTTGAGTGCAAAAATCTTCCAAAACAACCCCCTTATTACCACCCTAATTAAAATAATTCGTAGCCCTTTTTCAATTATCTTTATCTATATATCGTAAATACATTAAAAAAAAATTACCAATTTAAATTGCTTAGTTTTAAAAAAATGGAGCTGCAACACCAAATTTAATGCGATTTACCGCACTCAAGTTGCCTAAATTAAGAGCTCTATCAAAGAGATTTCCTAACAGTTGGTTATTTTTATTTTTCATTTTTCAATTTATAATAAAAATAATATAATATTTAAATTTATTAATTAAATTTAAATTATATTTTTTAATTTATTATAATATTTCGTAATGCCCTACAACACAGTTTGGTTCTTCAGTATAGTGTTTTAATTAGAGATTTACTGATAAAGAGGCCAATTGTATATGGGTTCTTCACTAATTATGGGTAGAAAAAATTATTTATACAAATCCAGCGGTTCTGGTTTCTTGTAAATTTGTGCTAATTTAGGATGTTTAAAGAAACTACAGATGTTATTGTAAAGATGCAAATTTTCCTTTTTCTTAAAATGTTACATAAGATATGTCAAAAACGGTTTGAAATATTTTTCGAAATTTTGGTGAGGTAGTAAGTACAGGGGGGAAAATATTTTCCGTTATTTTTTATTTATTTTATTTTATTTATTTATTTATTTATAATACAACTACCCAGACAGAGTTTTCCAATTATAGGGCAGGAAATTCGACATAAATATTTACAGACAGATAATATTATTAACAAAATACAGTGTTTAATAATAATTACCATAAGATAAATAAAGAACAGTTCTCAAATATACACACTTTGTAAATTATAATCACTTTTCTTTCATATTTTTAAACCAGAAATAATCAATTAACATTTAAATAAAAGCTTCGTAATTTAAATAAACTACAAGAAAAAATATCAAGATCATGCTTTATTTTTTCATAGTTTCTACACATTACATGAATGGGCGAAAACATAAGTAGGTTTGTTCGTGGAAATGGCAAATAAAAAAAGGAATGACTAATGCGAGTCTGTAGGGACGGCACGTGAAATTTAATTTTACTTAAAATATCAGGACAATCTATTTTATTGTTTAATAATTTATGAAGAAAAATAATTGAAGAGTATTTTCTACGTCTAAAAGAGTCACTAAGTTAAATCTATTTAACAAAACATCATTTGGGAATCCAGTAGCTGGATAAGTACCATCCAGTTTAAACCAAAGGTATTTAGCAAAACGTCTCTGAATCTTTTCCAAGGTACTAAAATGAACTTCATAGGCCGTGTACCAAATAAGAGAGCCATACTCCAGTTTAGGACGCAAGCTATTAAACAGAACAATTAACGACTTTATATCACTAAAGTCCTTGAATTACGCAAAATAAAGCCCAAGCTTCTATAAGAACTTAACATAATTTCATTAATATGATTTACAAAAGACAACTTAGCATCAAAAGTGACTGCCAAATCCTTAAAGTGAAAGCATTTTTGCAATTCCATTTGGTTCATTTTATAAGGAAAGTTTATCGGTGTCATTTTCCGAGTAAACGTCATTGTACATTTTTTATATTTAAAGGCAGCTTATTTTCATCACACCACCGACTTAAAGTATCCGTATCATCCTGCAGATGCACACAATCCTCCCAAGAGTCAATTTGACAATATATTTTTAAATCATCAGCGTAAAGAAGTTTATTGGATTTAATATGTTTGGTGATGTCATTTACAAAGATATTGAATGTAGCATGTATGTTAAAAGACTGAAAGCCACGGTACTGTACAGTCAGTTGCCTATTGATGTTTTTTCCTCCCTCCCCTTTTTAGGGTGGAGGGTAACTTGGGATTTTTCCATGAAATAATGAATTTTTAATTTTAAAATACAAATCTACCTAAAAGCTTGATTGACGTGCAAAAAAATAATAAAAATAAGTGAGAGATTTTTAATGGACTAAGATTCGCCCGTAATGGCTTTTTAAGTCAGTTGTACAAAAACAGCCGTTTGTTTGAAATTCCAAAGTTACCCTTCATCCCTCCAAAAGGGATAAAGAAAAAAATGTCATAATACCCTCAAATATTGTGAAGGTAAAGCTGAAAATAATATTAAAATTCAATTTTACTTCTTTTTAATCAGCTTTCTGGACGGATATTATATTTATAAATATTTTTATAGAAATAACTAGGTTTCGAATGGATGCATGTGCCTCATACATTAGGAATATTAAATGCTTGTTATACACACTTTATATAACTTTGTATAACACATAAAATGTTAACTATTACTATAAACAAAACCGTCTGTTAAGTATGGCAAACAGATTATTTCATAAAATGTCGGCCAAAGAGCAAGGTTACTTTTTGTTGCTTTATTTAGTTGTTCTAAATTTTAATTACAATGTAGGCATGACCCAAAACCTACAATTGCAAAAGTAAACCCTTTTTGTATTTAATACTTTTTAATTTAATTGGCAAATTTTTAAGTCATTTGTGGTCTTACTTTCAAATAAAATATACGCTGGCGTAGGAAAAGAGTTGCAAGTTGTCTAAATTTGTTCTATTTTGTTTTTAATTCGGAAATTTAAAAAAATTTAAAGCCCTATAAAAAGGGAGAAGCTTTTATTTCCCCTTAAAACTTTTAAAACCCAATATAACAGTCAAAAAATTTTTTTTTTCCCCCGATATGTTTATTTCCCAAAAGTGGTTTGACATGGCAACAGCCACTACCCCTTTTCCAAATTTATATAATTTGCAAATGTACTTTTAAACCAAAAAAAATTTTTAAATTTTTTTTAAAGCCCAAAAATTTTTTAAAACCCCTTTTTTTGGAAAAATTCTTTTTAAAACCAAATTTTAACCCTTTTATAAAAATAAAAAATAATCATTGAAAAATTATTCAAAAAAATTTTTATCTAAAATAATAACTGTTTTTCCAAAGTATTTTTAACAAAAAAATTTATTTTCTTGTCCTAAAATTATAAACATTATTTAATTGGTTTTTGGTTGGTTTTGGGTTTTTTTATTCTTTTTTGGTTTGGAAAAAAAAATTTTTTTTTTTTTTGGGAAAAATTTCTTTATTTTTTTGGGTTTTTTTTAAATTAAAAAAAAAAATTTAATAAAAAAATTATATATATATATAATATATATATTTATATATATATATATATATATATATATATATATATATATATATATATATATATATATATATATATGTCCTTGGAAAATGATTCGTAGACGTTCATTGCATATAGAATCGAGCCAAAAAAATATTTTCTGAGAAATTTTTAAATTATCATTACGTTTATTGTTTAAAAGTTTACTGTTATAAAAGTAAATCTTTCTTCTTGTGTATTGAAAGTTAATCTGTGGTCGAGGACAAATCTTCGAAACATTTTTATCTATCTTTTAGCATTATTTTAAAAAAGAATTTTACAAAAAACTAAAAAGAAAATTAATATGTTAAACAAATTATGTAGGAATCTTATTTTCATATTGTTTTATAAGAAGCAGGAAAAGATCCCCTAAGAAGTCTTTCAAGCTGAAGAAGACCTTAAGCATTTGTTGATTTTTTCTTGCGTTAGTTTATTACCAAAATTTACTACGCAAAAACCCCCGCAAAAGTAGGATTCAAGCATAGCGATTTTTCTTAGGTTTTTTAGTGCGCATGCTTGCAACAGACAGTTCCTTGTCTGCCCTCTAGAGTCAAGTTACCACAATTATTAGTTATCTAAGGTTTTGATTATCTATACCTTCTTTAGTACTGTTTAATAAGTTACTAAATACCCTCTGTGTTTTAAAAACAAGAAAAATTAAATTTTTAGTTAGTTAGTAATTATTTTGTTGTAATTTCCACTTCCACAAAACTAAGGACGGTTCGACAATGCTGCTGAATGATTAATAAAAAGGACATTTTTTTTATTAAAGTATGACCTATGCTATAACCTATATCATAAAGTTAACAATCTATGTGATTTATTTTCAATTTAAATATAATTATTTATAACCCCTCGTGGTATAGTATTTTTGAAGATATAAGAAAATGACTAAAAGTCTCGACTGCTTCTAAGTGCAGTAAAAACCCTCTAAATTAGCATTTTTTGGTACGATTAGGGTAGGTTGACCTAATTATCGCACCCGACCATACAGGGTCGTATTTCTACCTGACTGGAATAATATATATAAATATTCATGATGTCCTATTTGCTCCAGGTTATATCTGAACGTATGGGGTAAAGTGCGGACCTGAACTATTCTCACGTTTGTTGGCATGGCCATAAAGGGTCACTTTCGAGGATTTTTAATGCAGTCGGAGATAATTGATATGTTCAGTCATTTTCTTATATCTTAAAAAATACTATAACAAGGATAAATAATATTTATTTAACAATGTTTTCCATACTAACTATACCCAGTAATAAATCCGGCAGATTTTTTTTAGTTACAGATTTAAATTATTAATTTTTTTAATTTATTTTATTTTAAATATTTTTTATACGCTTTAAATACTAAAATAGCACAGTTTGCATTAAAAGATTATGATTGGGTCTGCTAAACAAAGAAAAATTTGTGCAAGCTTTCCCATGAACTTTGAATCAATATTAAAAGAACAAAGTGCAAATTCATGTTCAAAGTAAATAAACCACGGTATCGATTAATAAACATTAAATTTGTACAGTCTAGATGATTTAGAATGGTAAATTATAAACAGGTACGGGATAGGTAACAGTAGATTTTATGGCGGCAAATTTGAAAAATATGATATGAAACGTGAAAAGGTGAGGCCAAGAGATAAAATATCAAAAAAAGTAAGAGAAATTTAATTATAGGCCTATTATTTTTAAAAGTTTAAGGACAAATTTAAACATTAGAGAAGTGATTTTAATTTTTAGGTTTTGTCACTAGGAATCATGCCATTAGTCATAGCATCACAGGGTGAAGCCCTTTTGATGAATTTTCACAGTATTGGGAAAACTATAAGAGAGCGCAAATATCATGGCACAGATCGCGGCTAACTTGATTCGTCGCGAATGTACAGGGTGTCCCAAATTCGAGCCTCATCATTGGTATCTCGGAAACCTAAACAGATACAAGGTCGGTTAAATGAAGGCAAAGTTGCGCAATTTGGTGCTGATCAAAATGCCACTTTCGTTTTTATTTTTTAATTACTTTATTTGCCTGGTTATAACTAAATAAATTTCACATTCTTATTGCTACTTTTTCTGCTTTACAAGATAGTGTTATTACATTTACACATCGACGTTTTGTCTTTGAGATGCCATCATAAACTTTGTTTTTTTTAAATACGGTCCTGGATTTTTTATTACGCATTTAGAAAGCTTTTAAAGTCCCAAAGCCAATACTATCGCACTTAGTCAAAAAAAGCATTTTAACGATTTCCGTGGAAATCATACCAAATACTATTGTTTGATCTCTCGGTAACTCTTTCATCTATCAATAAATTTTGTATGTCATATCAGATAGGGACTGAAGGAATCAAATCGTAATATAAATAAACAAAGAGCCGTATTTAAAAAAAAAAGTTGATGGCAGCTCAAAGATGAAACGTCGGTGTGGAAATCTAATAACACTGTCTTGTGGAACAGAAAAAGTAGCAATAAAAAAATCAAAAAAAGAGTGATAAAATATAAAAATAAATATAATCGCAGATATTCGGTTTTTTCCAAAAGTCTTCAGAAGTATTTGGAATTTTCAAACTTTTAAGGTGACATTGATCAGCACCAAATTGTGTAACATTGCTTCCATTCAACGGACCTTATATCTCTTCAGGTTTTCAAGATCGGATTGATGAGGCCCGAATTTAGGACACCTTGTACAGGTTTTTTTTTCAAATTTTGACGATTTTAGCACACCATTGTATCTCGGTTATGAGTAAAGATAAAAAAAGCTAAAACAAGTTTCTACATTAACTACTACCTAAAATCCAGTGGCGTGCTCAATTTTTTTATCGGCTACAATTTAAAAGATTTTATGCAAAGTTGCTTTTTTTTAAATGGGACACCCTGTATTTTATTCTGCGATTAGTTTTAAAATAAAATTACTCCATTATTGATACTACACACTTTGTATTTATTTTCAAAAAAAAAATTATTTATGAAAAAAAAACGAAATTTATGAAAAAAAGACATCAAGAAATATTGTATATTTAGGTTTTTAAAATCTATTTAATTAAAATTAAAATATAAAAACACGAACAGCTTGCAGTATGTAATTCTTATTTCTTGCTTAAATATTATAAAAAATATTGCAGCAATAATTTGTTTCTAAGCCAACTTGCATTCAACTAAACAAAATGCATACTTAATTAATTATACTTAGGAATTAATAAAAAAGGGGCATTATCTGATAATTTAGACATAATATTTTAACTTTTTACAAAAGTAATTATCTTAAGGATTCATAAGTTTATTGAAATTTAAATTTTATACAGGATGTGCTAAAATAAATATGAGGATTTTCTTAACTCTTTTACAAATAACCAATTTCTTTAAAAATAAAGTGTCTGGTATCAAGAGATAAGTAATTTTATTGAAAAACAAATAATTAAATAATAAACAGGAGTCTTATTAAAAAAATGACACTTTGAGTTATATCTTTAAACCATAACTGAAAAAAATTAACTAAGCCAACGTATTCAAAGCGTTGCTATCACGTATTTGCTTTTAAATACAGAGTATTGAGCAAATAACGCATCACGTCTGCATTCATTTTTTAATTTTTTTTGTATATTATTAATAATTAAAAAATAACAAATTAGTTTTTATTCAAAATAATATAACAGATATGTTACAGATATTAATATTTCTTAAATCTGTTTAACATTTCATATCACATTTTTCAAATTGTCACCATAACATCACTGCCAGTGCGTTTATGGTGACAATTTGAATAACCTTAAAAACAGTTTAACAAGTTTCAATCTGTTTTTTAGATTATTCGACATGCAGCATCGATTACCCAAAAACTTTTTGTTAAAATCTCAATGACCGAAAAAATCCATGTTTTACTTCTTTTTAACCATTCTGTATATAAATAATTGGTTATATCAAAACTTTAAAGGCAGTGATAATAACGATAAAATGTTTACTTTAGGAACCCAATAAACCTTTTAATAATTAAATTAGGTTACACCATCTTAATAAAGCCTGTTAGAGCTTGTTAAGCTTTGCATAAATTTATTCTCATACCTTAAAAGTGATTCACACCGATCCCGATGCCAAAGGGCAATCGGCCATTCGCATTCTAAAAAATTATACCTGCCCAATTTAATTTTAGGTATCGGCATTCGGACCTATTGTTTTCGTTTTTCTTGTGACTGGTGCGTGGGAAAAACTGTAAAGTTATTCGGATGAATTTTGCACATCCTTGTAGGTGCATAAAGGAGTGGCGGCTTGTGCTTTTTGGGAACCTTTTTTTTATGGGTAATTATATCAAAAATATCTTGTTTCTCAAAGTCAATATTAGAAGTAAACGGGGTATCTAGAAGGCTGCATAATGTCACCGTCACTTCAATTGCTTTTATTTAGTAATTGTCAAAATGACAAAGCAGTTCATGTTTTGGTCGCGCAACGTACAGGGTGTCCTATTTTCGTGTGTTTTACGGGGTTTCTCGCTTATGAGTGAAGTTACAAAGATGCGGTTTTCGCGACACCGTGCTACTTTTTTGTCAAACGAAAGATGCCGCAAACAGATTTGTCCTAGCTCTCTTAGTGCTCACCCGCTACAGGGTGATTTTAAAAAAGTTGTATTTTCGGTTACCCCTTGTATCTCAGGTATCTGATAACTTATCAAAAGATAAAAACGGGGCCCCTTATAGAACTTTTACGCAGAATACAGTGGCGTACTTGAAATTTTCTCGGATATACTTTCTTTGAGATATTAGCCAAAGTTGCACTTTTAAATTTAAACACCCCGTATATTTTTTCGTCATATTATTTGCCACACTGAGAGCTTTCTAAAAATATAATATAGTCGAAACTTATTTTTATAAACAGCATGAAAACATGCAATTATTTATTTTTTAACATAGGCGGCTTTGGTTTTAAATTTGAATAAATTTTTTCAACGTAAAAATTGTGCTTTTGATATTTTAAAAATTATTCAATTATCTTATAAAATTCAAAAAATATCACAAAACCAAAATTTTGACATTTTTAAAGTTTGTAATTGAAAGGATTTTCATATTACCCCCCAACCCAAGCCCCGCCGATTGAGGCCCCCAAAAAAAGCTTTTAAATTAAAAATAGGAACGTTTGAAGAACGAATAATATTTTTTCCAATTTGGACTTTTCTTCGATTTCTATCTTTCACGGCATCTTTCTTTGGGACCAAAAAAGTAGCATGTCCGACCCCGGGGTTTTTTTTTTTTTTTTTTTTTTTTTTTTTTTTTTTTTTTTTTTTTTTTTTTTTTTTTTTTTTTTTTTTTTTTTTTTTTTTTTTAGGCGGCTTTGGTTTAAATTAATGACAGTCAAATTAATCGACGTCAAATGTTTGCTATTGAATTTTTTAATGCTAGTTCCTAGATTATCGTTATCATTTATCTAAAAAATATGGCACAAAACCAAAATTTTGAACATTTTGAAAAGTATGATATGAATAGATATTTCATATTATCCAACGAAGACGTCGATGAGGCGGCGGAGCTTTATCTAAATAGGTACGTTAGAAGAACGAATAATATTTTTTTCAAATTTGACTTTTTTCTCGATTTCTATCTGTTCACGGCATCTTTCGTTTGACAAAAAAGTAGCACGGTGTCGCGAAAACCGCATCTTTGTAACATCACTCATAAGCGAGAAACCCCGTAAAACACACGAAAATAGGACACCCTGTACAGTGACGGCCATTAAATTTCGGGCAAAAAATTTGTCAAATTTTGACTTTTCTGCCAATTTTTGTAAATAGCTCTTTTCTACCTTGTTTTACTTTTAATTACTATAAATAAAGTAAAAGGTAAAAAAAAATTTATATTTTTCAAAAATTAACAAATTAATACATAAATTTAGAATTTATTAAATTCAAACAAACTTAAATATCCTTCCAAACAAATTTAATATTTAATTGCGGCCCCATTTTTTTCTAAGACAGGGTTTAGCCTTCCAGGCATCGAATGGACCAATCCCGGGCAAAGTCCGGATATCCTCGAAACTCATTCCGAGACTCTAAAATTTTATTTCTAAGTTCGTTTGCATTTTGCGGCCTAAACTCATTTTCCTTATTTATTTTATTAACTTATAAGCCCCAAATATTTTCCATAGCATTTAAATGCGGACTACGTGCGGGCCACGGTAACACTCTAATACGCTGCTCTTCCATCCATTCATCGACTTGCCGGGCCGTATAAACGGGACACTCATCTTGCTGCACGATAAAATTTCTGTCCGGAAATTGATCCAGTACAAAAGAAAGCATAATATTCTGTAGTAGATCTATATTATATACCTCCGCATTGAACCTTCCTTCGATAAAATAACATAAACCAAGTCCTTGTGCACTCAGCCAGCCCCAAACATTTACCGAGAATCGCCCACTACTTCTGTTCTTTTGGGTATATTTTTCATCAAATCATGTTCCTTGATGTCTTTATACCTAAAGTATCCCATTGTAGCACGACTGAAATACGTTTTCATCGGTGAATATAATATTTTCCCAAAAAATCGGAGGTTCCAAGAAAAGTTATAAATGGGCACGGTCAGGCATGCCTTCGTGTCTGCCTGAAAAGGCAAGTCTGCGAGTAGGACTGATACTGTCATTTGCGTACACACGTTCCGTGAAGACTAAGAGACATGATTTCAATTTAAAGAACGAGCCGCAATTATTAAAATAAAAACATATCATTAAGTATTAAAGAGTATTTCCCGATTTCATAGAATTTATTGTTTTTTTAAATTCTTTTCGGAAGCAACTTCTTAAAGAATTTATCTTTCTTTTACAACTTCCACCACACAACATCTGCATTAAGTTCTTTTAATTTCTCCAGCAAAACTTTCCACAAACATGTATTTTGCCTGTATAATTCTATAAATTCTGTTAATATTGTTTTTTCTCTTGTAGTACTCATTTTTATAAAAATTTTACTTAAAACACAGGTATTAATGCTCAGTAGTTACTACAATAACTGATTGAAAATGAAGGCTTGGCACGCAGAAGTGTACACACGTTAGGACCTGCCTGCGAGCCCCATCGAAACATCAGGAATCGCCAGATCTGTTACACCGCTTCAAGTCGCCGGAACGCACTATCAGTTCAGCATACACACGATCGCACTTACTCGAGAGCACCCTTGCAGCTCTTCTCTCAAAGGAGTGTGTTTTTGTCATTTTTTTTAACAAAATAAATAGTACTCTTTGGGATGTTCAGCTCTTCCGCCACATCCCTTTCTGGCCACCTCTCTGCTCAATATAATGAATAATTAATACTTTTTGATCCAAAGTTAGCTTTGGTATTAAAAAAATATATATTTTTAGACACTGAAAACGGACACCTGTTTATTAGGTTTTTCAACAAGTATTTATATTCAGTAGAAGGAGGCATAAGCCCATTTTACGAAAGGAAAAAAGAATTGCTTAGGATTTAATGGCCGTTACTGTACGTTACTTTCATTATTGGTTTCTTTTTTAATGCATATACATTAACGTCATCAATTTTAAAAAGCTATCGGAATTTCCTTAATTTTTGTGTATTTGAATAAAATTGTTTTTGAATAAATTTACTACAAATCATGTCCTCGGAAAATGTATTGGGAGGTTTTCCAAATCTTCCTTATAATTTGGATAGAGCATAGACATAAAGGGTAAATAAGAGCAGAAATAATGTAAAAATTACATAATTATTGCAATTAAATACAATTTCGCATCCCAATTCCTGTCTATATTTGAACCCTCCTCGTATATGAATGCACTAAACCCAAATTTTAACTAGCCCGTTTTTATTGCAGTCGGTATGTAAAAAGGGTAATGGGTAATAAAAGTGTAGTTTTTCTTTTATCTAGTTTATGTTCAAGATACAAATAGCTTTTTACATTTATGCATGGATTTCCTCAGCTGCTATCAGCAAATTCTATGCTTTAAACTATCGTGCTTTATCGCGCTATATTTAAAAATGTCTGCTCTTCTTCCAATAAAAATAATTTACGATAGGTCGTCACACTGTCAGAAAGTTATTGACCAGAAAAAAGAATGTGACACTAAAAATAAATGTCTTGTCGGTGGTCCTTAATGGTTACCATCGATCCCAACCTTTTTCGTCAGGGTTGTTAAGTATCCGTTTATTATTTCACTTTTAGTAGGTATGGTTAGAAACCTAAACTGAGTGGTAGTTTTAAGAGTGTGAAAACTATTTTTACGATTATTGTTAATAGATCTAAATTGGGGTTAAATAGGGTTAGGGATTTTTTTTTAGAGAAGCGATGGACCCCTGATTTGAAGAATGGACTGAGAGCTACTTTGTGATGGTACTTTTTTTTCTAGATCAAGCACTAATTGTTTTTGTTAAATTCGGCGTTTTTGTTTTTGCACAAAATTGTGCAATCCTATATCGTTTAAAAAATTTAAAAAATTGGGTAAATTCCAGAATATGGAAACTGAAGACATCATTTAATTTTTTCACACATACTAGATATCTCAAGCTTTCAAACGTTTTTTTTTAATAATAAAAGTCGAATTATTTGAGAATTATTACCAATAACCGTTTAAAGTATTGAAAAGTTTTTAACAATTTGAAGGCCAAATCCATATTAACTTTGTTCTTTGCTTTGCAAACCGAGTACTGACTTAATATAATTAGGTAGCTTATTAAAATCTTGGCAACAAAATAAAAAATGATCCTCCTGATGTTATACTTCGCCACATATAACTCTTAAAATTATAAGGAAAATAACTAGCTCGATAAATAAACACAAAAGAAGGTCAAAACTTTTAAAAAATTTCGACTATGCGGGATTTTTTGTTGATTTGAACTTACTGTAAATTTTATTGTTTTAAAGGGTGAAAAGGGGGTAAATTGGGAGGAAATTAGTTAAAAAGGACAATTGTAATGTTATAATAATTGTCTTGGAATTTAAAATACAGGCAGGATTTTATTCTATTTATTAAACTGAGAAAAGAGATTATACCAAAAACATGTATGTAAAAGAAGAGTCAATCTCCTATTCAAAAAATCTCTCTCTTAGATCGAAAATTAGACCAAGTGCTTTTTAAATAGTAAACTCATGGTTTAAATCAAGTGTACTTTTTGGGGTATGTTTAGGGCACCACTGGAGCTTTCTCTAGAAATATCCTAATCTATTTTTTTTAAAAATCGTTTATTTATATTAATTAGTACAAAAATCTACCTAGATTTATATAGAAACCCCCATTTTTTATTTTAAAATCTTAATCTATGTATAAAAAGGAGCAACTTTTAAATAAAACTTTTTTTATATTAATTTCAATTTTAAAAGATATAACAGCCCCACAATAAAATAAGACTTAAGAATGGTATCTTTATGTTTTTAGGGTCGCTGAATCCGAATCCGGGGTCAGTTTATATATATATATATATATATATATATATATATATATATATATATATATATATATATATATATATATATATATATATATAATATGTCCACGGAAAAGGTGTTGAAGAGAAAAACTTTTTTATTTTTGATTTTATCGAAAAAAGCTACTCTTGATAAAATTTTTGCTACTCTAAGAATAAGATTGAGATAGAAATATTTAACATTTTTTATAGGTTTAGAAAATTGAAAACTTAAAATGGTACAAGTAAAAGTGCATTTATTTGATAAGAGGAAATAAGTTACTAGGAAAAGTTGTTCAAAATTAAGGTATCTTTATACCAATTTTTTAAAAATCGCCTATTTTATTTATTTTTGATTAAATTTATTTTAATATCAATTTATAATCAAATTTTTTGCTGTTAAGTAAGCATTTAAAGTGACGATACATGGGCTAATGAATTATAAAAGCCAATTTAATAAATGTTTCATTATCAACGCTTACATAGTACAAAAATTTTAAATTAGTTAATTGATAATAAAATTTTAATTACAAATGAATAAAAATATGATTTTTTGAAAATTGGTATTAGACTTTTTTACGTTTGAACAAGTTTTTCTAGTAACTTATTCTATATTTTTTGCAAATAAATGCACTTTATTCTTGTATCATTTTAAGTCTTTTCAATTTTCTGAACACCCCGAATAAAATATGTTAAATGTTTTTATTCCAATCTTACTCTAAGAAGTAGCAAATTTTTTTATCTAAGTAATTTTTTTCGATAAAATTAAAAAATAAAGAAGTTACTCAAATCTTTTCTGGACACACCAGTATGTCCTACGGAAAGGTGTTAAATAAAAAATTTTTATTTTTAATTTTATCAAAAAAACTATTTTAAAAAAAATTGCTATTTTTTAAAGTAAGATTGGGATAAAAATCCAAAAAAATTTTATACAATTACTAGTTGAAAAACTTTAAATGTAAAGAAAGGCATTTATTTGAGAAGATTAAATAAGTTACTAGGAAAAGTTGTTCAAAAGTAAAAGATAGTTTCTTATATCAATTTTAAAAAAAATGGCCTACTTTTATTAACTTGTGATAAAAAATTATTTTAATATTAATTAACTAATTTCAAATTAACAACTCATTATTGTACAGTAGGCGTTGATAGTACAAGCTTTATTGACACTTTGCTTTATAATTCATTATCCGCCGTAACGTCATTTAAATGCTTATTAACAGCAAAATTTGATAAAATTATATTAAAAATTTGAATTGATAGGTATTAAAATAAATTTTATCACAAATAAATAAAAGTATGCCGATTTTTTAAAAATGGGTTAGATAAACCTTTAAACTGAAAACTTTTCCTATTAATTATTTCCACATCTATCAAATAAAAATGCACTTTACTCTGTACCATTTTAAGTTTTTTCAATTTTCTGAACACCCCGATAAAATATGTTAAATGTTTCTATTCCAATCTTATCTTTAAAGTAGTTATTAAATTTAAGAATATTTTTGATAAAATCAAAATAAAAAGTTTTTTCTTCAAACTTTTCCTTACATATGTATATATATATATATATATATATATATATATATATATATATATATATATATATATATATATATATATATATATATATATATATATATATATATATATATATATATATATATATATATATATATATATTCTATGTGTGAAAATGTAGTCTAAATATATTCTATCCCAACACTTATATTTAAAAATTAAGATTAATATATTAAAATGGATTGTGCTTATATTATGTATCTCAAAGGTTCTTCTCTTCTTTGACTTGCTCACACAGGATCTTAAAAGCTACAAGAACTTGTTTGGGAAAGGCATTTCATCAACTGCAACCGAAGAAAGAATGCTGCAAAAAATTCCCATAAAAATTCTTCGTGCATGTAACTAATACCTTCTGTTCTTTTTGTTTTGTTACATACCAATACAGTAGTACCACATACTGCCCTCTGTCGCCTCTGAGGAATGCATAGTAATCTGTTAACAGTGATTACTAGATGAAGCGAAAAATTATAAACAGTGCTTCTATAGAATCTTAGATTCAGGGTCGTTGAAGCGAACAAAGATTGGCAGCATAATCAACAATAGTTAGCAACTGAGACAAATAAACCAGGAAGATTTCATGTATTTGATGTGAAATAGAGCTTTCTTATTTAGAGCCCATATTAAATCAACTAGCATTAACTACGTTAATAGTCGAGGCAATGAAGCACTTAACTTCGTAAATTTTTGGTTGTGTTCGTTTTCGCCGTGAATTTCGAATTCAGCGCCCCAAAAAAAACCCATAACGATTTTTGGTTCGTATTTTTCGATTGTGTGAGGAAAACCCTCGAAGATGAGGTCCGCGTCCAGGTTCCGGTGTACCAGGTGTCCGGGCAGTGTTCGCCGATGCCATATTTGAATTAAGCTACGCAACCCCCAGCGTCGAGTTTCTTTCCTTTCCCGCGTGAATTTTGGGAGAGCCCACCGAGATGACATTTATCGGCGTTCCTGAGCTTCAGGTCGGCTGTGGGTCAATTTGAACAAAATAATCGTGATTAACGATCTTGAGAACCTCCGAGAACCCGATTTGGGCCAGTTCTAACTTATATCAAAGATAATAATACTACTACGTAAGATGAACCATTCAATGCTATATTTTTGATACCCCTAATGGACTTTGGTTAACGCGAGCCGATGTCCATCGAAAGATTTTCGCGCTATCCTTGAACGAAAGTTAAACAGTGTTGCCGGCAGGCCTTTAATATTGGCGTGATGAAACGCGACTAGAAAATACACATACCGTTTAGCCGCCCGCTTTCGCTAATTCGTGTTCCGAATAAGGTACAAGCGACAGACATTGGCAATGTCGCACGGTTTGTTTCGCTGGGGCAGAGGTTATCGACTTAATTTTATTCGCATTTACGGAAGCATTGATATCTCCGAACTGATTCAAAACGCCCCATTTGAATGAAACATCTATTCGTAGTAGTATTATCTTTGCTTATATTTACAAAGTTATTAAATCTTCCAAAAGCCGTCTCAAAAAAATGCATTTTTTGAATGCATTTTTTGCTGCAGCAATGCAATTTGCGGTTTGCATAAGTCACAAAATAGGTACATTTTTTACAAAAAAGCGTCTTAGTGCAAAAAATTCCGAACCCGTCGGGTACTCGCTCTGTTGAACCCTATGTACTCGCATTTTGAGATTGCATCATAATCTGTAACAAAACGATATCAGAATTTCTTTAATTTTATAGGTATCAAGATTTTACCATTTTTAATTTCTTGGTAAATTTTTAGTTAAGTTTAAAAACGGTGGTAGACTTGCCACCGAAACGTAGATAAGTTTTTAGTTTTTTTTTCTGTCGTGCGATCTGCGGGTTCATAGGGGTCAATAGGGTTGAGCAGATTTAGTCTTTACACTCTGTGACCCCACTGCATAGAAATTTTTGGCGAGTACCCAAAAAGGACATTTTAAAACATGAATCCGCCATAACAATATAGAACGTATCTACAGCTAATTCGTTGATATATTTATAACACATTGAAATCCACAAACGCACTAAATTATCTTTTTATTTATTTTAACATTAAAATATTATTTATTAATCTGAATAATCACGTTGGATTCAAAAATCGAGAGTATTAATTTTTAGTTTATTTGGGTTTTTCATCTAATTAAAGCTTTTTACCTACGTGCTACCATCAATCTTTTTATTTAATTACTTTAAACTTTCCACGCTTTGTAATTAAGAAATTTTACAGAGATCCTTGATTACTTCTACAATTCAAAGATTTTAGGAACTTATTTTCTGGTTTTAACTTAAGCACACTTTCGAGAAGCGCAAGAGGATACTGTACATCACAGAAAAAGTTTATAATTTTATTTTTCCGCGTGAAAAGTGGAAAAATGTCGGCTTTCGACTGTAAAGAAGTAAGTTTTTCCAAACTTTTTAACTTTCTGTATATCTTTAGAAAAAAGAAGAGTATCTGGCTTAACAGAAATGCAAGAAGATACTGTACATCACAGAAAAAGGTTTACAAAATATTGGTGTTGGTGTGTGCGAAAAAAATGGTTCATTTTGTTGTCTAAACAAAAACTCTCTAATTCTCATATTTTGGCAGCGATTCGCGAAAAACTCATTTTTGGGACTTTGGGGGGCCATTTTCAGCGGGTTCCCACGTCGGAATCGTGATAAATTTTTTCTTGCTTGAAAGCATTCGCGAAGACCTAAGAATTGCGCCACAAATAAAAACTGTACAGATTTATTTACAGCTTTGGATACTTTCAAGTCTTCAGTTATTGAACTATATGAATATATACTTAAAATAGATGTATAGTCAAACTAATGTATGTATAGCAAAATAAATTTATACAGTTGTTAAATTACCCTTAAAACCAGTTTAGTGACATCATTTAAGTGTTGTTTAGTTAAGACCCCTTATTAAATTATATAAAATTATTGTTAACTAATTAAACTATTAAATAATAATTAATATAAGGATTTTGGGGGTTTATTAGTCAAATTGGTCAATAATAGACAAATAAACTAATCCAGAAAACTGCTCTTCTTTTATTCCAGTAAAACTGAACAAAGAGTTAGTCAACCCTTGTTTATTTACGAGCCCTGACTTGGAGAACTCTCTAAATTTTATAAATCTAAGATCCAATTTATCAAATTAAAAAAAAAATCCTTTTAAATGATATTAAAACTTCTTTGTTAAAGTGCTCTTATAATGATTCTTTTTTTTCTATTAAGGTATGGAAAGCCTAAATAGTTCATGTTAGTTAAATATTAAATGCATACATACACAAATCGACTGAAATAGTAAAACTACCGGGTGATGGTTTTCCAAAAACTCAACTATATGTTTACACTTATGAGAAACTTAAATAATTCCTAGCGACAAAGCAAAGATAAAAACATGTTGACATACACATACAAACATAAAACTATCCGATTCCAAGAAAAGCAAGGGAAGTCTTAACTAGTAAAATAACCAAAGCTCCAAGTCATCAAAATGCAAGAAGTTACTAGCAACTTTAAATTTGAATGGCAAAAGAAGCCGCTGATTCAGTCAGCTCTACGCCCACTATATTAGAAAAAGATAGGGGGCGGAATTATATACTATAGGAAGGAGTTTTGTAAACTGAGAGGAAAGCTCTTTCTTTAGAACATTTAAATTATTATTATTTTAAGCTTTAAAGATGTAAATAGTAATACAGTAATGCCGTTTGCACGTTTTCAAAAAATCGGAAAAATTAATGATTTTTTGTATATTAAGACACTATAAAATTAATTTTTCTGCAGTAATTTTCGCATTAAAAAAATGTAAGTTTATGAAAGTATCGTCATTTGTAAATATTTTTACCAATTTTCTGTATTACTAACGTATGACATCACAGATTTCCCAGATATTCATTAACTTTTGATCGTTTTTCGCCGGAAATATCCGGCAAACCAGCTTTAAATTCATTCACTCCGATTTTTACATGAACGTTGGACAGATGATTCATGTAGCTCCCTTATCAACGACAAGACAGTTTTTTTGACAGTTGAGGACCAATGCTTCAGTATTCATTTCTGCACGTAAAATTTCTTCAACTTTGGAGGTGCTGCTGGGCCTTTGTACCACAATGGGTCCAATTTATTTTCACTATTTAATTACCATCCACATTCGGTCGGTTCATATAATATGCACATAGGTTTAGTAGCATTTTACCACATTGTATTTACAAATATTGTACGCAAATTTTTTGTGACAAGATTTTTCAAGCATGGACAAATGTTGCTGGAATTTAAATTGATCAGACCTTTGTAAAATTCTTCTTTAATACTTGTGCTTGCGAAAAACTTCAAGAACAATTGAAACCTTGCACTATTTACATCATTTTTATCGATATTGTACATTTCATTTGTAAATCTTTGTAAAAGCTCTATTTTTTTGTCGTCGATGTCTTCTGGATCTGTAAATGCTCAAACATATGTTGGTACTCTTCATTTTGTATTAAAGGGTTCAGCGGTTTAATTTTTTTTTTGCCAACGAAAGCTGCAGTATAATCAGAACCTGTGAAAGCATGAAAACCTGGCAGAGCTCGACAAATGAAGGACCTAATTCTTTTGCAATATCTGTGCAACTTATGTAATTAATGTTATTACCAAATTTACTGGTTATCCATATTTTTTGATCATAAAATTTATGACTATTTCCTAGGCAAATGATTAAAACATCATTATTCACAGACTTTATCAGAATTTTTTGCCGGGGTGAACATTTATTAAAATGAAAGAAAATTCTTGTATGTAAATTTTCTCCCTCATCACACACTTTAAAAGGTTTGCCTGACTCTCGCAACCAAAAAAATTGGTTTGCGTAAATTTTTCTGAAAGAGAATTAAGTTTTCTATCAAATACACTTTAGGCAGACCATTTCATACCATGGGAACGAAACATTAATCCATTTTTTTAATAATTAATTTTTTTAAACATTTTCCCGGCTTTGCAAATCCACGCAAACCTCGCGTTTTCAACTCCTCATAAAAAAATTACATTCACGGTATGAGCGGACTTTTTGGATTGACAGTTCTTGGACTATTATATGTACTGTTCTATCTGTTAGACTATCTGATTAAGAATCTACCATAGTTTTATTTTTCCCATGACAAGATGGACACGTTGTTTTTTCCCTCTACTTTAACAGCGTGTAACTTTGTGAAATATGTTTTTTTTTGTAAATTCCTAAGATAACAAAAATAAATAATAAAAATGGATAGCCAAAATATCGACCGTTAAAAAACGTCCGAAATTCGGGCTTCTAGCCTAGAAAATATTAATTATATGCCGTGTCTTTTTTGTTTCAATTCAAATCATTTTTCTTTAGATATTCTAAAGAATTCTAGAGGAAAAATAAACAATGGCTATTACATATATATTTTTTAAATATCAGGAAAGTCTTTGGATGACCCTGTATACCAGATACTATGACAATAAATAAAACAGGTTTTTGTTTGATGGTTACATTCGATACATTTACATACTTTATATGTATTTATGTGCATAAATACAAATTAACTAACATACAACTATTTTATAAGCAAATACTGAAACAAATAACATTATTTTATACAAAACAAACGTTAATTAAACAGCGAGGTTGTTTGTAAACGAGAAATTGTTGTTGTGATAATATTATGAAACATATTACAACAATTTTTGCATTAATTTCTGTGTCAAATAGTGAGGAAAAGTTTTACGATGAGTCAGTGTAGATTATCATTTAACTGGCACCACCAGTGTGATCTCGTCATAGTATGAATCTCGATGAGTACTGTGTATGTGTCTACTAGGCAGATACTAAATAAATTTTTTAATAAATATTACCGAAAATGTATATGTATTTGAAAATATTTTCTGGAAATATATCAGGAAACTTTGGAAATATATGGAAATATTGGAAACATAAAAATAAAAACCACGAAACTTAAAAAACTAAACATTTAATGAACGATTATTGTAGGTTATATGCCATAAATAGTCAGATTTGAGCAGATATTCACGGGAGCCTAGCTCGAGTGATTTTGAGAGACGAGTTAGATTTCCGAAGTATTCAAAACCAGGTAAAAATATCTGGCTCCAAATCTAATTACGAATGGTATTTGGTAAGACAATTGCGTAAATGAAATAATGTTAAAAGCAAAACAATAATTAATTAACAATATAAGATACAGTCGCTACTGAGGTAACAATTGACAACACGATTGTAACTTTTTTCTTTCTATCCGATAGCAAATTTAAATTTTTGATATTTCTAATGGGGTAACTTATACATGAGTGGAATTGGGTATATTCACGTTTTTTAGAAAACCTATAAAATAATAGCGTAGATGCAGATAAATCGTATAGCAACGTCAAAAAAATTGAAAGGAATATTTCAAGCAAAAACTGCCGTTTAAATTTTAAACCCAAGATTTGGCGCCAAAAAAAGCTTTCCAAAGGTCACTGCTGTCTGGCGTCACAGCGCATATAAATAGTAAAGCGTTATTTGTGTTTCTATTACATTGTCACCTTTTAAGCGAGGTTTAAATTTATTAAGGCATTTGGGTAGCTACAGTACAGTCAAATACAGTCAATACAGTCAATACTGTCAAATACAGTCAAAAAAAGTTGCTGTTAATATTAAGAAACATTTACAGCTTTTTAAATGAGTAATAATGGTAATATGAACGAATTACAAAATAAATGGTGTTTTGTGCCATTTGAACGAGCACATCTGTAAGTATACCAAACAAAATATTTGTATCTGTGCCTCGGGGGATTATGTGCGTAAGAAACGATGGTATACAGCAGCAAGACGTGATATGCCAAAATCAAAAAGTGATTTTTTTCTGTGTGAAGGCCAATTTAATGTTAGTTAAAAATAAGGTTTTAATTAACAACTCGATTAACAAATACATAAAAACCTACATGAATATATTTTTCTAATTTGGCTTAAACATCAACTATTGTAAAAAGATGTTTTATTTTATTTAACACATAAAATAAATACTTACAATGCTGCTTTTGCGCCTCTGATTTTAGCTGAATTTAAACGTTCGTCACTTTTAATGTAATCCATCACCATAAACATATCGACAAAGAGTAAATTGTTTGTGAGAGCCTTAATAAATCCTTTGCTAACCATAAAGAATTAAAATAATTTTATTTAGCCACGCAAAATAAAACAAAATACTAGGTGTATCGAGATTTCCCCCAGCCCAATTAGAAAAAAAAACGATACGTAAACAGTCTGTATTTATATGCGATGTGGCGTCACGAGTCGTTTCGTAGTCCCTTTAAACTTCTTTGTTTCACTTATGTTTTCATACCTCAAATATTCAATACTGGCTCTTTTTTACGGACTTCTAAGATTAAAAAATTGCCCTGGGGACTCGTCCCTAGGAACTTATAGCTAAAACTGTATCCTTCTACAGGGCACAGTGGGGACCAAATTACTCTACTGTTCATATAGTTCAACCGTTTAGGCTTTTTTTTTAAGATTCTTGTCTTGAATTTGCCTTTCCATCCCTTTTTTTGGTTTTTGATTTGAGTTTTTATTTTCCAAACTTTGTTTTTCATGAAAAAAAAATTGGTGCAAAAATGATCATAGATTAGGTTTTGGCATACATTATTTTGCTCAAAATCTTCCTTTTAATAAGCCCCACAAGACTGTCTGGGTCAAAAAATGAGGGGTAACATATTTTTATTATTCCCACCATAATGTTTTAAAATTTTTCACGCAAAAGTTGCAGGAAAAATTTAATTTAACAAAAATTGTTCAGAATCATTTAAGAAATACGGATAATCTTTTTTAGAATTTTTAAAGATAGTTTCGAATCTTTGGAAAAATGTCAGAATAAAAAAACATTTGAACCAAAACTATGAAAAAAATCACGCATATTCCTGAATAGCACTGAATACTTCTGGTGCAAAAAATCATGTTCTGTAAAAGCCACCATTTTCGACATAACAAAGATTTATCAATAAATCCAATATTTTACCGAAAAAAATGTCAGCTTTGGAAAAAAAATTCACATTAGAAAGTCTTTTTGTTAGACTATCTAATGTGATAGGTATTACTTTTTTTATTAAAATAGAACTCAACTCAAAACTTAAGCTTAACATAGAGTAAGTTTTATTTAATGCAAGGTGGCTGCAGTAAGTGATGAAATTAATCAGTTAATCAGAACGTACTTTAGATAATCATTAATAATAATTAAAAACACAATGCTATTTTTTTAATAGGCTTAAAGGATTTAAGGTCTGCTGAGGATATTTCTTAATTAAAAATTTCTTAAATAAATAAAGTTACCACTTCAAAACTGTCGAGAATTAACAAAACTAAGCTAATAGATAATATGAGGACAATGACATCAAAATTTTAAAAATTACCCATTAGTACTTAACCAGGAAATGATCACACTTACGAATTTTTTTAACAATCATATCTGTTTAAAAACCAGCATTTGTTTGAAGTGGGATATTAATACGTCATATGGATTCTATAAAGTGCATTTTGGTTATGAGTTACTGAAAGTAGGGTAAAACAATGACATTTCAATATACTTCCTTAAATTACCCCTTTTTAACAAGACAAATAAAAAATATTTTACCTGCTTGGCAGAATCCAGTGATACCCTCTTATTTAAAGCTACAGGATCTGGCACTTTGGGCGGCAAAATAAAAATTTTCCTTCCACTTGGTTTTTCAACTTTACTGAAACTTGCAGACCTTAAAAGTTTAATTTCGGTATTGTCACTTAACTTCACTATTTTATAATCGTTATTCTTTTCCACCACTTTTGATCTGAAACTACCTCCGCAAATAAACTTTTTCATTTTGAAAATATGTTTAAAATTAAAATTTCAGCCAAACATAGTCGAGAATCCACTGAACTAACAAAGTACAGTTTTTATTGTTAACAGTTAATGTTTTTAAACAAGTCACCAAAAATAACTAAATAATTCCAATCACCATGTTTTTTATTGCTCAATCTTCACTTATTAAACTGTTCACTGATCTATTGTCACTTTAATAACAGGGTCTATGATTGTCAATCAAAGATCATCCACCAGAAAATTACGGTCCGACCGAATGATAAAAATAACAATCGATTTAGTAAAATCTCGTCTTCAAAATTGAAGATTTTAAACGAAGAAATGTGGCAGCTGTTCCGTGAAGAAACAGCTTAGGTGAACTGAAATCTCTTGTCCATTTTGTGAGCCGCTGAGGTATAGCGTTACCTTTTAGTTGTGTGTGGACTGAACAGTGAACACCTTACCTGAGAGCCAGTGGCGTAGGTTAAACAACATTAAGCGTTTTTCAAGAACATTTCAGAACCAATTTAACAAATGTGTTAACTTTTTTTAATTTTAAAAAGTAATGTAGGCATCTTGCACACAGACCAAGATCACAGGATATAGACTAGCTTTAACACAGTCAATTGACATTTATAACCTTTCAAATAGACCTTAAAAATAATTCAAAAATTTTAGAAAAAAAAAATTTTGAATATCTCTGCTTGATTTTAGGTTTATAAATTCGACAGTATATCTAAGATAGTATATAATCATAATACGAAGGTATACACAATTCAGACGATATGCAAAACACCCAAGACCAACAAGAAGAGGTTATAAACACACACCAACAATTCAAAAAGTTCAGCAACAAATGAAGTAGAGACACAACCTTCTTCTAAATCTACGGATAACAATAGTAGAAGAATTTTTCAAGTAACACCAACGAAAAAATAAACAGGACAAAACAGCCAAGTACTGGAAGTTGGAAAAATGCTGCAGTGCAATGTTTAAGTGAGTTGAGTGCTAAATACAAAAGAAAAATAATTGAATCAACTGATGAGGAAAACAGCGATCTCGTTTTCTTTGTTGCTTGATATGAAAAAATTGAATGATGCTCAAAAAAGGAGGTACCAACAAAAAAGTTTGGGTCTTTACGATAAAATTATAAATTAATTTCAGTGTATTCTCCAGCTATATTTAACTATTCCTCAGTATCATCCGCATCATCTCAATTTAATGAAGCCAACAATTAAAAAAGAAATATGTATTAGACAGACAGTCATTTATCGTATTATTTCTTGTGTCCGATGCTAATAATATCGATAGTGTTCACGAATAAAAATTAATTATAACTTACCTTAGTGTTATCAGTACTTTTTTCAACACTAAGGCAGATTCTAAAGTTAGTATCTTTTTTCGTTAAACTAGGACCCGCAATAGAACATTCTGTTGTAAATGTATGTATACTCATTCTTTAAAATGATTAAAATTTGGAAGGATGGTTGTTTAATTCCTTTACAACCAAATATGTACTATGTTTAAGATTTATATAATTATATGGATGCACCCAGCAACGATGTTTTCTTTTTTTTTGACAGTAATAAAAGGGTTGCCACGACAACAACGTCCTCGTCATCATCACTTTTCAGTGTTGACTATACAAATTTTATTTTTGTTTCTTTGATGAGTGGGTAAAAGTAAACGATTTCGTTTTTCGCAATTTATTGTTTTATGTTTTATGTTTCTTTGATGTGCTGCCTCCCTTACAGCTTGAATGGAAAAAAAGGTTATAAGGTGGTAAGATTATTATAAATTATTCCTTTTAAGAAGTTCTGAAACGTAAGATAAAGTCAAATTTCATTTTTTTAGGAAGATGTTCGTTGTATTTTGAAAAATGGCTGTCATGTTGATGTTAGCAGTTAACTAAAAAATTTTTTTAGCAAAATTTTTTATCGGAAATAAAATTAAGGTCCTTAAAATATTGACAAAAAAATCGGAATAAATGTTTACTTATTCCACATTTATAAACCTCCACTTTTTAAGAGCCGATTACTGTACCAATAAAAAACGTCTTTATATAGTGTCTAATTATATGCCAATAACATTAAAATCAATTACACTTTTTCAAAAAATTCGGAAAAAAAATATTTCTTTAAATTTTATCTCTTTCTACAGGACTAAGAAAAGCAATTTTAAATATAACCCAGTTGACTAAACACGACTAATTTTGACTTCAAAAGACTGTCATAAAATGTTGTGCACGTATTTTCCAGACACCCTACACACCATAAAAACTGTAAAACATAGAAGGGCAAAAGTATTAGGAAAAATTGTTATTTACTTATTTATTTCCAAAGAACGGAGCTTTTATGCACATGAGTTTAAAACCTTGGTTTTTGGATATTTAACAAATAATATTTATCTTTAATAGTTTTTATTTTAAACGCTAAAACCCCATTATCCAGGAAAGCAGAAAGAAAAGAAATAACTCTAGTTCTTAAATAATCAATTGACAAAACTTTTCAGTTTTACATATAAAAAACTTGGACACACACTACTTCGATATTAAAAATTTACCTGACAATACTTAAAATGCCAAAACACAAAAAGTTGATATTCTGTATAAAATCTAGCGTTTATTACTACTTTTGACCTAATGGTAATTCATTATGTTGTTACTAAAAATGTGTACAAAATTATTTTCATTAAAACAACCTGAAAAAAATTGAGGCACTTTTAAAGGCAAACCAATAATTAAGTTGTCCCATTAAAAAAATATAAATTATGTTTAATAACTCTTTTGTTTAATTCAAATTATTAAGTGTTCATTAGGATTCTATTGAGTATTTCACAATTTTTTTAATATGATGTACAGTCCTTGTTGGATTGATTTAATTGGACAATGGGTTAAAAAATGATTTGAGTAATGGGATGTGGATACTTTAGAAATCTTATATTACATAAGAACATTGACCAAAAAGCAGAACGGAGGTCAATCTTAAAATTGTAATAATATAATTAAATTGCAATTATGTTGCTGAGAAATAACACAAAAACTTGGAATATTGTTTTCTGTATTTTTGCAAACAGAGTAAATACATATTTCTTATGTTCCGCCGCTTATTTTATGGCTTGCATGCAGAAAAATTGATTGGAACAACCCACTGCACGGTCAAAGCGTGACAAAGAAACAAACCCGCATTACGAAATACAGTAGAAAAGGATAGCATGGCAATAATAGTGATTGGTTGCATTTATTACTTAGTGGGTAACCGGTAGGATCATAAATATTGACTACGTTTACATAACAAGAAAATAAAAAAAGACCGGCTTTAAATATTTCAGAAATAGCTTTATTATCGAAATTTAAAAAAATAATCCTATTGCTTGAGTCGAACCGAAATAATGCAGTTACAGAAGAGTTAGTAACAGGGCCGCCGACAGGAGGGGTCAGGGTGTGTCCGTCAACCCCCCCTGGGTTTTTAAAAATTACCTAATAAAACATTTTCCTTCTAAATCTTTAAATTTTACAATATTGACAAGGAATTCAAATAAGTATGATTATTATTTAGAAATTAAATTTATGGTATATTTATTTGTGTTTTTAATTCAATTAATTCTAGACTACTAAATTGACTTAAACTTTTGGACCGTTGTTTTCTGGTGGCGGACCTGGTTAGTAACTCTAAAACTTAAGAAACTAATTAGATTTTATTGAAACAATATAATCAGGTTTGAGGCTAAGCCAAACTTAGAGGTTAAAAGGGTATTATCTTAGATAAAACTTTTAAACATTTTATGAAAAGGGTAAAGTTACCGGATTGACACCGCAACAACTGTAGTGTCGTAAAAATCTACTTAGCATTTATATCTAATATTCTTTATCTATAACTTTTCAAGTGGCAACTATTGTTTAAATCGGGATTAAACAGTATGTAATTCGTTAGCCATTAACTAAGTACTGTTTCAGTTGTTAAAAAATCATTAATAGTGCTAGCTAATAAACTATTTAGTTGAAAGAATAATCCTCTTTTTACTCACTTATCATGACTTTGATCACCGATGTATCTAAGGCTTTTAACCAAGTCTGGAATGAGGCGCTCCTAAACAAAATCACATTCTGATTTCATCCACCTAAAGTTTGTTCTTGGCTCTCCAGTTTTCTTTTTAACCGACGAATACCAGTTAATATCGATGCTCACCTCTCTGGATTTACTAAATTAATGATGATGTGCCCCAGGTCTCAGTACTGATACCAACTCTACTGCTACTTCATATTAACGATCTTCTCTCCTTCAAAATTAACCCAATTTATAGTTTTTCCGACAATAATACCTCTCATTCCCAATTTCCAGCCTCTAAGCCCGATTTGGAAAACAATGTATGAATTCCAAATCACATTATGTCCAGAATATCGTGTTCATGTCTGGGAAAAATAGCGTCGATCTAGCACTTTATTTCAATCCAAAGAAGACCCCATTCTTACGAGAAAGCTTTCTTCTCTTGCCCACTAACGAGCTATGAGGAATTTGTCGCTTTTGGTTGATAATTTTACAGTTTCTGCTCTGAGAAGTAAGGCAATATTATTCCTTCTAGAGCATCTTTAAATAAAGTAACATTTTTATGCATGCCTTTACAGTCCAACTAAACAGACCCCAAAATTCTTACTTTGTTTGTTCCTTTACCTTTAGACACACCTTCTGCCTGTAGAGATTTTTCCATCTCGATTAAACAAAATGTTTGGGTCTTCTGTCAATAAACTACCCCTTATTTTACTCAAGACATCCAAGGTATGTTTTTTTAGTCTTCGTCGACAATCCTAAGTTAAAAAAATGAACTAAATAAAGACTGGTGTAAACACAGTCTTTCTATTTCATGTCGGATATACACGCTATACCTATTTGTAATCAAAGATTGAAAGACATAAAAAAGGTTTATGGCACAGGCCATAGGCAGGTAAGTTAAAGTATCTATTGTAATTGTAAAAGGTGGCAAATGGTGTTGAAAGGGTCAAGAGCTTTGATCATTGGCGAGAAATTCACCGTCTGTTGTGTTAATATAGTAGTAAAGGCAATAAAGACAAATAATGCATTGGTCAATACAGTCAGCATTTCATATTGATTCTACAAACAAACGTATAAATTAATGATTTCAAAGAAAAAATCATGAATTATAAGGAATATATACAGGGTGTTTCCTAACTACGGTACGAAACTTCAGAGGGTGATTGGTTAGGTCGTTTTAGGAAAAAAAGTTCCTATGAACATATGTCCTGAGTTGCTTCGTTTTTGAGATTGAAGTTTAAAGAAAAAAACGGTATTTATAAAATATCATAAATATCCTAATATCAAAATTTGGTGCAGTTATTTGAGGTAATAAGGTGCTTATTTAGCTCTAACTAGATTGAAATTATTAGCTCCAGTGGCGTCTCAGTGTGCACCACAGCCATATTATTGACGAAAAAAAGTACACCAATGACTTTTTCTTATAGTTTTTATATTTTTTAAGATTAAGCAACTAAAAATACAACTTTTTACATTCCTGTGTTTTCTTCATATCTAGCTTTGTTTTGCAGAAAAAAAATAAAAACTACATTAACTCATTCTTAAAGCTATCCATGGACAACATAAAATAAAAACCAAAAATAAAAAATAAACAATTTCGACCTTAAAGTAAATGAGCAAAATGTCCACCTTATAAAAAATACGGGACTGCAATCGATTTGTCATTTTTTTTTTTCTAAAAAAAACTACAAAAAAAGTCATTGGTTCACCAAATCGTTTAAGGATATTTATGATATTTAAATATAGTTTTTTTTTTAAGTGTCAGACACTCAATGACAAATTGATTGCAGTCCCGTATTTTATAAGAAGGTGGACATTTTGCTCATTTACTTTAAGGTCGAAATTGTTTATTTTTTATTTTTGGTTTTTATTTTATGTTGTTCATGGATAGCTTTTAGAATGAGTTAATGTGGTTTTTATATTTTTTCTCGAAAACGAAGCTAGATATGAAGAAAACACAGAAAAGTAAAAAGTTGTATTTTTAGTTGCTTAATCTTAAAAAACTATAAGAAAAAGTCATTGTGTACTTTTTTTCGTCAATAATATGGCTGTGGTGCCCACTGAGACGCCACTGAAACTAATAATTTCAATCTAGTTAGAGCTAAAAAAGCACCTTATTACTTCAAATAAGTGCACCAAATTTCGACCAAATCGGTTTTAGGATATTTATGATATTTTATAAATATCGTTTTTTTTTAAACTTCAACGCCCTGTATCTCAAAAACGAAGCAAATCCGGACATATGTTCATAGGAACTTTTTTTCTTAAAACGACCTAGCCAATTACCCTCTGAAGTTTCGTACCGTAGTTAGGAAACACCCTGTATTTTTTGATGGTTGGTTAAACGGGAAATGAGTCTTAGAGAACCTAAACAATGATAACGTGTTTTAACTGGTTGATATTTCAAACCGTCTTAAGGTGTATAAGAAATAATTTGTACGTTCAAAGGTCTTTACACCGAGCTAAATACCCTGCGGCATAAAGACAATCGACGCGATCACGCGAGGTTATATTTACCTAAAAAGTGTTTTTAGACATTTTTAAAATCTAAAGAAGTTTTGCTAAATCAACTAGAATTCTGGCCTAATACTGCCACCCCGTTAAATTTTGTTATTGCTGCGTGTATGATTCGACCACTTCACCTCTCCTAACTTTTTGGATTAAATCGAGGTTAATGGCACAAAACTTTTCGGTGTCTTCTTGTGTTGCACATCTCCAGCTTTCTTGGATCCGTACTCACATTGGTCTTTTAGTTTTACCTACATATGAATAGAAATACCTACATCAAATTTTTACTTCTAAACTTCAAAGGAAAAGCAAAGCTCATTGCTAAACAACTTAATGCCACTTCTGTGGATTTGACTCTTTAAGTAGTTGCTTCTATTTCTCATAATATGTTCAAAATCCAATCATCTTATTATAGGTCAAGTATCATTTTTTATCTTAATAATAGAATATCATTTGGGCTTAATGGTATAACAAAGATAGTTTTTAAAAATGTGCTTCTGTAGTTTAACCTCTAATAAATCGCTTTTTTTAATTTCTGATAACATAGAACCTTTTCCAGAGACCTAAAAAAAGATAATTTAAAGGAAACTCTCTTTTCTAATTATGGACTTAATATATCAGTTCTCTTAGTTATTTGCAAGGCAGTGGAAAAAATAATTTTCAAATTTTAAACTGTTTGAAAAAAGACAAATTTATACATAGCACACGAAATGGATTCCTTCACAAAAGAGCCACAGCAAATCTGCATTTATTTATTTTACCACTTATTTAGATTAGCCAAGAACCTGATTTTCCTAGCGAGTCCCAGGTACTTTATCTCACACAATAGGGTATTTTCACTCAATTGATATTGATAATGTTGTGTGTAAAAATTAAAAGTAGAAACACAATTAAGCAAAACCTGCTAAATAACACGGAAAAATACAAACCCCTTATTTTTCTATTTAAGGTTTAATTATCATTGTAATTTAAATAGCCCGCCACTCCCCTAACCAATCAAATTCAACATGGATGCCAAGTCTGTTTAGGAACTACCGATATCGACAATCGTATCGATTTTAACGAAATGCTAAAATTCGAAATGCTTTTTAGACTTTACACTAAAACACAGCCAGACTACCTAAATAGTTTCAATTGGAATAAAACATAAAAACTTACATCAAAGGGTTTTTCAAACAATAATAGGCATGTCCTTTGGGCATTTTCTCAATACCTCAGCAGCACACCAGGCTTTTCTCTATCGTCTTGTTTTGGAAGAAAAGAATATTTTTGAAAATCCTAAACTCGGCCGGCTTCTGGTTTTGTTAATAACAATAACTTTTTCATTTTACGGAAATTTACTCGTAAAAAGGGTTCATATAAAGGGAAAGTTTGGTGATAATAAAAATATAGTAATAAATTGGAAATTTGGAAAGAACACACACTATTTACAAATTAGAAATTATTAATAAATATTAGAAGTTACAGGTTATACAGGTTGACATTGACAATATGACAATTGACGGAAACGCCAACTTTGTAGATGTTGCGCATATCGATATTTGATGACAGGCGTATCAAATAACAAAAAGCTGACAACAAAGCAGAAATTCCACCAATAGAAAATTTAGGGCCGTGACGTCACGGGCCTATAAAATCCAAACTTAAAATTGATTTTTAAGGCGTTTCCGGAGGCCAAAAAAATCGGGAAAAAATATTTTTGGCCTTTATTTTCATGTGGCTTTGTAATAAGCTAATTAAAAAAAATCATGAAAAACGCCTATTGGAACAAGTCCTTTGTGTTCCTTGGTAAATATCAGATCGTTGATCTTGACATATCTAAAGCTTATGACCAAGCCAGACAACTTCTTTTTTCGTGTGCCAGTGTTATTATTGAATTAAGATATTAAAGATGGTATGTAGCACAATGTCTCAAAAACGTAATCATGTTCGCTACAAATAATCAGTCTTTATCTCTGAGCGGCCAAATTCTGCACAACAAAGAGTTATTTAGTTTTGTGGACTTAACTTCTAAAAATTATCTTTATTGGTACAAATACTTACATTTATAGCCACAGCCAGAAAGTGTTTCTTTTTTATAATTTGTGTACTTTGTTCATGTTTTAAATCATACCCTGATCGATGTTGATAAAACAACTGGATCTTACTTTAGTCAATCAAGATAAAAAAAGAAAACAATTTTTTTGTTTATGTAGGTTATTCAGTTTAATCTTTGTCAGGTGAGTTCTTAAGAAATTACTGGATCCTAGACAGGTTTTGATTTTATAGTTCTTGCTAATTTTTCTTATTTTTTTCTTAAATGCCTTATATATGTAGGAAAATGGCGGTCAGCTAATTTAGCAGGAAGCGGGATATCTTTCTGTTAAAAAATCATTTTTGATGTAATTATTCTTATCCTGAAATGTTTTTGTTTTGTTGAAAATTATATTATTACCCTATCCACCAGGGTCTAACAATGTCATTGTCATGTGACTTTTCTAAAAGTTTTATTTTGCAGCAAAACATTTTTTTTTATTTTACATTTTATTTTATTTATTTATTAATTTTTTCTGGTTTCTCCATAACTTACTTAGAACAATATCTCATGAAAATTGCTTTTTTGTCCATTTTAATTAAAAGTTAAAAAAATTATTTCTAATGAATTTAACAGATAACAATTATAGTTAAGGAGGCTATAAGCATGTCGCAGATATAAATTTATAAATAAAAAAAATATATAAGTTTAAAACCTTTTAAAGCCTAAAAAATAATACTTTAGCCATCCAAACAAAATTAAAAGCATCATTGCTATTCAACGTTCTTTTTATTATAATTATTATTTTTTTTAATTAACGTAACCTATTAAGGATTGATTAGGTAAATATTTCATTAAATAATTAAAATATTGTTTTTTTTATAACTTAAAATCTTATTTTCATTTAAGTGTGACAGTTTAAATTCTTAGTGTTGTTCCACATCATTTGACAACCCTGTAGGGCACGAGTTCGTGTGCCACCTGCCTTCGGCAACCCTCCGTATTTCTTCCTTAGATCACGATGATGAATTTCGACGTAGCCTAGCCACGTCGACGATGCACGTGTGGCAGCTGGAGGGCAACGCCATATGGACATCGTGCCCGAAAGGGCCAAGACAAGAAGACGACATCGAAAACAGATTAGATATTTCGGGCATGCAGCATCTGGCGCTTAAAAACATCACTTTTGTGATACATTTTAAATTTTGTTTTGAGGAGTGTCAGCAGAAGTTTATTTTATATAGTTTGCAAATTTACAACAGCGTAATAACTTGATAAAACTTCATGTTCCTATACGGAGTGCGCCTGGCCAAGTTCCGGCCTGACGAATTTAGTGGCTATATTACAAAAAAGGTTTCAGCATATTTTCCCCCTTATCATAACTTCGTTATCGTTTCACATAATGGTATGTAAATAAAAAAAAATAGAAAATTTAGTGGAGTGGTTTCTGAGATATTCAATTTTGGAAATCGTCCATTTTACTACTGACTGACTTACTTACTTATTAATTTATTCATTAACTTATCAAATATAGATTTTATATATATATATATATATATATATATATATATATATATATATATATATATATATATATATATATATATATATATATATATATATATATATAATATATATATAAATATATATATATATATATATATATATATATATATATATATATATATATATATTATATATTTTATATATATATATATATATATATATATATATATATATATATATATATATATATATATATATATATATATATATATATATATATATATATATATATATATATATATATATATATACAGGTGTCCCGGGATAGAGATTTATACGAAAAAATGAAAAAAAATTTTGGGGGGGGGTGACTGTTGGCATCCAGCCCTGCTTGATTAAAAAAAAAATTTAGCATATTTTTTTTTTTAAAATCTTTTTTGGACATTTTTAAATTTTATGAGTAGGTAAAGTAATTTTTTAGGCAAGATATAAAAAATTTATAAGAAAAAGTTGTTTAGAATAAAATTTGCCGTTTTGTTTCCCAAATTTAAATTTTTTTTATTCATATATTATAAAAAATATAATTTAAACGAAAAAAAATCAAGTAGCTATGTTATGAAATTCGGTATTCGGGCTTTGAAACCTAAAATTTTTATAATTTTATTTAAATCTGTCCATCTCTACCCCCTATAATTGAAAATGCATAGGATCTTGATAAAAAATATTATTTTTAATGACAGGCTGGTGCCAAGGTCAAATTTCCAAAATTTTTGTCATTTTACGTTAATCGTTTTATATATATATATATATATATATATATATATATATATATATATATATATATATATATATATATATATATATATTAAATAAAATATAGGCTCTACATTTCTTTTGATGGTTTAAATTAACAATTTTTAAAAAAAAAATGTTCAAAAAATTTAAATATATCGTCTTTATATTTACAAAAGGATTGACATAAAAATAAAACTTAATATAACACCTTTTACATATTTTATTATTTTTGGGATAAAAAAAAGAAAAACTGCAAAAATGGTAGTTTTAGCTGACTATATAAAAAGTATGGTTTTTTTTGGAAAGGAATTTAACCCCCAGTGGGCGGGTCAAAGTATTTTCTACAAAAACCCGATAAAGGACCCTCGTAAAATCGAAAAAAATTAAAAAATCTTCGAAATAAATCAGGTTAGCCTTATTTTTCTTATTGATTTAAAAATCCGCCCCAAGTTGTTGAACAGAATTGTTTTCCTGGTTTTCAACCCCCCGTAAATACACAAAATGCGCCCCCCCCACGGTATCTCAAACGCCGCTTTAAATCAGTATTAAATTTTCCGCTACCGTTAAAATTGAGCAGTTATTATACCGGTTTTATTTTGGCGAGAAGGTAACGTGGGGGAAGAATTATGACGTCAGTATCAACGTCATTACTTTTCTCAGCATCTACCGCTATCGCCACTAGTCGGGAAGAGGGTTAATAATGGTTAGTAATGTAAAATAAATCAGAGGATTTGCGGTTTTATTGTTTTATTCCATGATGTTTTTTTAGGGGTGAAAACTATTTGGGTTGCAGATTTTTATTTATTAGTTTTTCCCCCAAAGTTTGTTGACTTTGGAAACAGAATATTTTATTAAAAGAAAATTTGGTTTTATATCTTTTTTTTATTTCTTAACTTTTCCCAAAAACCTTATATTTGGATTTAAAAAAAATGTATTAAACGATTTTATGTAAATTTACACACCGGAATTACATAAACCCTTTCATTTTGGGGGATAAGGGGTTAAAAACGATTAGAATGGGGGACGCTATCAACCGTAGTTAAAAACGGATGTCTTTAAAAATCCTTAGTCTGTTCAAAAGTTAGAAAATCGTGCGCTGTTGCCGTAATTAAACCAATAGAGCAAGAAAGATATTATTTTCTAAATATTTAGATATAGATGAAACCAAAGGGGTTTCCCTTTAAAATTCTTTTTTAAAATATGACCTATTAGGTTTTGGGAAAAAGTATTCAAAAAAATATATTTTAAAACTGTTTAATATTAATAATTTCAAGAAAATCGCAAAAATATCTGGGAAAAATTTGGAAAAACTTTTTTTGTGAAAAAAAAAAAATATAAATAACAGAAAGAAGACCTGAATTTGACACCCCCTATACATATACAAATTTAAAAAAAATAGATAGAGATATTGACATGTTTCTTTTTTCTCCATTTTACGGCACATTTACAAATCTTTTTATAAAAACAAAAAAAAAAAAAAAGGTTTGAAATAAAAGAAAAAAAATTTGATTTTTAAATGTTTTCCGAAAAATTCATCCATTTGGGTTAGCAATTTTGTATTTTTTTTCATATTCATGGAAAAATAAAAAATCAAAATAAATTTTTTTAATGAAAAATTGACATTTTTTTTTAATAATTCTATTTTTGATGACATCTAGGAACAAAAATATTTAACAACTCAAAAAAGATAATTTGTAAATTTTGCCAACATTTAAAAAAAATTCAAAAATTTAAAAATGAATATTTTAATTTTTTTTTGTTGTTCTATTTTTAATAAACATTAAAAAATAGAAGTCTTTAAGAAAAAAAAATAAAAATGTTTGAAAAATAAAAAAAATTGAAATTTTTTTTTAAATTGAAGCCCCGGGAAAATAAATTTTTAAAATGACAATTATATTTTAAAACACCAAAAAAAAATATTTAAAAAAACTTCTCGATAACTCAATTTTTTTGATTTTTTATGGCTAAAAATGAGTGAAGCCGCAATTCTAACAATGATTAGGAATTTAATATAAAAATATAAATATAAAATAAAAAAAATAAATATATATATAAATATATATATATATAAATATATAATATATAAATATTTAATATATATAAAAATATAATAATAATTTTATATATATATATATATAAATATATATAAAATATATATATATATATATATTTATATATATATATATATATATAAACTATACTTTTTTGTCCATTTTTAATTACGGCAAAATATAAAACTTTTTTTAAAGACGAGGGGAAAAGTCATCCCAATCAACCACGCCATTCCTACCCACACCAAGACCTGGATATTCGATTTTCGTCTCGTTTGGCCCCCATCAAAAAATGCTTACAGATGGGTCGCATGGCACTTTCAGCTACCATCCTCACGGGAAACCCCCCCCCAACTATCAATAAATTCTTCTGGTAAACCAACCATTCGTCCAAGTTTTGATATATAAGATATTCCCGGGAAAGTCAAATCTAAGATCACCTCTTTTCAAACGCATTAAGAAATGGGCCCGTCCCCTGGAACAAACAAGAAATTAATTTCCCCTGATTCTTTTCAGAAGAACCAAAAACTCATCTTGGAAACCATCAAACCCTTTGGGGACCATCGGGGTTTTCCAGCCTAAAGGCCCAAAAAGACCAATAAAATTTTTGGGACTAAATTTTGGGATGGTACCGGTACCACAGGGGACCCGGTCCCAACCCCCCCCTGGGCCTCTGGCCTACCATTTAAAAAAATCGATTTTGGTTTTCGAGTCACTAAGGGCCCCCTTTAAACCTTCTTAACCCCGCTCAGCCAGATTTCAGGCTAAGCCAAAAACTTCAAAACCCCAAACAACCGTGATAGCCAACATGGCAAACACTAGTGAGGTTTGCTCAGCGAGGAGAGCGATGGTTGGAAGCCTAGGGGAGTTCGGAGGCCTGTAAGCCCTACGGGATCCTTCCAGGTGGGACCCTTACTACTAGACTGATTAGAAACGGCGTTTGAGGTACAGGGTGAAGCCTTTTAGTTGTATTTACGGAATATTGAAAAAACCGTAAGAAATAGAGCAATTCTGTGTGTACAATCCTGGGGCGGGTTTTTAAACCAAATTAGGTGTGTTAAAATTTTGGGCTATTTTAATTTATTTTGAAGATTTTTTACTTTTTTTATTTTACGAGGGTCCTGTAAATAATTGTAAATAGAGAAATTTTAAATGGTAATATTTTGTAGATTTTTACGTAGATACATTGTTATACTGATTTTTTTTCCATCAGTAAAGTTTTTTGAGTTATAACACAAATTTGGATTTTTTATTAGAGCACCCTATATATTATTTTACCAGTCGACTAAACGTTAAATTACCTTTTTAGTGATACCCCACACTTTATAATATAAGTCAGCCATTACCATTTTTGGGGTTTTTATTTTTCTTTATTATCTAAAAACTAATAAAACTATGTAGCGAAGTTATAATTAGGATTTATTTTTATGTTAATCCATTTTGAAAATATAAGTCCATTAAATGACAATAATAACACATTTTTTAAAAAATTCGGTAAATCATTTTTGAACTACCAAAAGAAATGATAAGTACCAAAGTTTGATGATTATCTCACTAAAAATTAAAACTAAACTCTCCTTTCTTACACTGTAAGTAGAGTTCTTAATATGTGTATGCCTTGTAATTCTTCTAAATGTTAAACATGCTATCTTCTGTTATTTAAATTTTCTGTCAGTGATTATTTTTTTTTAAATAAAAATTTACACCACATTAAAATAATATTGTAAGGTGGCTTTGATTTTACCTGCTAAAAATTTGTCATTAGATAAAACAAAAGAGTGTCGGAAATGTTTTTAAAAATACCAGGTTTAGTCTTTTTAAATGGAACACCCTGATAAATTTTTATATAAATATATTATATATTATATATATATATATATATATATATATATATATATATATATATATATATATATATATATATATATATATATAATATATATATATATATATATATATATATATATATAAAAATATAAAAATATAAATATATATATATATATATATATATATATATATATATATATATATATATATATATATATATATATATATATATATATATATATATATATATTACAGTTTTCCCCCTTAAAAAAACAAACTTAATTTTTTAAACACATTTTCTATGCTCTTTTGTTTTACCTAATGACATTCTGGAAGTTTAGTAAAAATATTTAATTTTTATAATTTAAAGTTTCTTCTAACTTCTATAATAAAAGCTCTTGTGGTGCTCCAAAATAAACGGAAAAACCCTGTACAGTAAGAACTATGTTTGAACTTAAGATTTCCAAATGGGGACTCCGGTACCGCTTAAATCCATAAGTGGGGTGGCAACCCTATCTAGGTCGTCTTTGGAAATAGACCCAGTCATTTACTTTGCTTCTAAACAAACCCCTATTTCCTTATAATATTTTAAACCAATGACTATCATTATTTTACTATCTCATTAGTATGGCCGATATAAAGACCTACTTACAATAGCCCATAGCTCTCAAAAAGCCATCGTTACCTTTTGACCCTAATTGAAACACCCATATCAAGACGGTTTTCTATTTCTTCTTATTGAGAACCATTTTTCCGATATGCATGAATGTATTTATTTAGACATATCGAGTCTTAAATAAAGACATATGATTACATGCACGTATTAGGATACTGCCTACCATTGTGGTAATAATAGTGCTTGCTTAATGCTAAACAAACAGTTAAGTGCACTCTAATGGCGTACTTGTGGCAGGAATGCCTAGGTAAACATTATCTTATGATGTCGTGGGTAAAAAACTGAACAGTTTGCTGTAACTAGTTAAAATGATGAAAGTTATCTTTCAAGACCTTTGGTCTGAATTACGCTGGATTTTTTAATTACTAGCATTTTGCTGTAATTAAAAAATCCCCCCAAGGGATGCAATTTTAAATTTTTTTAAAACAGATCATTAAACTTCAAAAATGACAATTTTTTTTAGGTAAATTCTTATTTCCATTTTAACCCCCTAAGGGATAAAATTTTAAAAATTTTAAATCAGATCATTTTTAATCGTAATCAGGCTATTGACATACCAATTTTCTTACTTCTAAGTCCAGAAATAAGCAAGTTTCATACAAATTTTCATTTCTCATTCTACCCATTTAGGGAAAGTTTCCTAAAATCCTTTTTTTACTGACCTCTTCTATTTTTCTAGGTAATTAAAAGCGCAATTACCAATTCTCATATCTACAACTTCAAAAATGACGACTTCTATACAAAATTTCATCTCCATTTTAACCCTACAAGGGATTTAGTCAAAAAATGTTAAAACATTATTTTTAATCAAAATTAATAGCCTACATACTAATGTTTATGCTTCTAAATCCAGAAATAACGAAATTTAATATAAATTTCTACTTCCCATTCTGTCCCTTTAGAAGGGGATTTATTAAAATCCTCTCTTAGCTGTCGTCTCCCAGTTTTCTCAAAAACCCCATTACCAACTCCCATATTTACACCTTAAAAAATGACAATTTTTAACTTCCATTCCAATTTTAACCCCACAAGGGATGTATTTAAAAAATATTAAAACATCATGTTTAATCATAATTAATAGCCCACATACAAATTTTCATATACTTCGTTTCACGAGGGTTTGTACTTTCGTCATCAATTGCCTTACCTTTTTTAACCAATTAAAAAGGTCAAAAACAGAATGAAACAAATTAATGACCTAAAAAAGGTTGGTCGTTTCTTAAAATCAAAATGGCTGCCGTTCAGCAGCTGATTTACAATAATAATATCCTAAAATATGGGTTATGAAATTATGTCATTTTTCAAACTTGTAAAAAAAAATTGTTTTGTCAAAAGTAACGTCAGATTTTATTTTCATTTTCGTATTTTATTGTGTAAATGTAAACGGTATTCAGAATGTGAAGAAAATAGGGATTTTAAACCTTATTGACTATTTCACAGGAGAGATGCAGGAATTAACCTGTTACCCTTACTGCAGTTTTGAGGTAAGTAGATTTGTTTATTCTTGTGGTTTTGTTATTGGTATACATAGTAAAATGTAATTTATGACTATATTTCTTTGCTCTGTAGATAGCTGATGCCCGAAATCGGAATTAAACCCTTAAAAAGATAAGTTCGCATGGGATCAGAAACAATGAGGGTAAACAATAATGCTGGCACCACGCATATTATAAGTTACGGCTATCTATTTTCTGCTTCTTTAGTGTTCAAAAATCAGTTAAAACCCTTTTATAACATCCTATAAATAATTTGATTAAAGAATTAAAAAAGAACTTAAACTAACAAATAAAATTACCAAAAGACAGAACATGCGAAAATAAAAGTTTTTTTGCCTTTTGCAAGGTATAAAAAATAGCACGTACAAGAATATTATAAAAAATAACCCAATATATAGACCGTCTTTTAGCCCGAAAATCGGAAATAGTTTAAAATAACGCAAATCGTTATATACGTGCTATATTCCGGTATTAAAATGGTGTTATATGTAAATTTTATTAAGGTATTTCTTTCTGGTTTCTATGGGGTAACACTTGGCTTTAAAAAATTAAAAAATTTTTAAAAAAGTTGTATTCGTTTAAATTTCTTGTTCCATTATACCGACTAAAACACCCATTTTCTAAAAAAAATGGTAATTAGATGGGTTTTTATCCAGAGAAACACAAAATCAACAAAATTGAGACAAGAATAACGTTCAGTCTAGATATTTTTAGGCTGAGATAAAGCGAATCTTGAATCCCCGATAACGCTGGTCCAATCGAATTTTTGAATTAAAAACAGCTTTTCCTAAGAAAATTAAAAATTTTATTGGTGCAATCGGATCATAATGAATTAAAAATTTTATTAGAAAACAATTCTGAACGTGCTCTAAATAGCGCTTTGAAACGTACCTGCATCAATATTGCCTAACTTTAATTAAAAATGTGAACAGCATTGAATTTATATGAATTAGCTACGACAACCCTTTTTTTCAAGTCATGACGTCATTGATGACGTAAGTACAAACCCTCGTGAAACGTTCTATGCCTCCATAAGTCCAGAAATGACGAAATTCCATACAAACTTTCACCTCCCATTCTACCCCTTTAAGTGGGGATTTTTCCAAAATTCTCTCTTAGCTGCCGTCTCCGAGTTTTTTGGGAAAACATAAGGCCTATTATAACCCCCCAATTTTACAACTTTAAAAATGACAACTTTTCAATAAAAACTTTTATCTTCATTTTAACCTCCCAAGGGATGTAATTTCACAGATGTTAAAACATATATAGCCTATATACCAATTTTTCATACTTCTAAGTCCAGAAATAACAAAGTTTGATATTAGCTTTTACCCCCCAATATACCCCTTTAGATGGAGAGTTTCCTTAAATCCTTTTTTAAAGGGGAATTTTCTACTATAATTTACTCTTTCCAAACCATAAAACCCGGGCTAGAGTTGAATCTTTCATTAGTTAATGTGGGTTAAACCCCAATCCAATAAAGGGAGGGGGAAAAACAAATATTCTCTCTTTTTTTTTTTTTATAAAAAACCACACCACACAAAACCCCGGAAAAAACCTAAGGGGGCCAGTTTTTTCTTTGATGCTTTCGGAGTATGGATGACTGGATAAAGTTACAATATTTGTTCGGCGATCGATTTGTTAACTAAATTTGTAAAAATCTTACTTTTTCTTGAATTTTATTCAGGACAAATGTCATCTCCCTCCATTTTAACATCTGTATATCTTGATCAATTTTGGTCCAATTCTCCTCTTTTAAAACCGTCGGGAAATAATATTTGAAACATTTAAAGGGTTCGGGGAAAAAACGATGGATTCCCTTTTTCCCGAAATCGTTTTTACCCATTAATCCCTTGAAACGCGAAGTATTAATCCCCCAAAACCATACAGGGAACAAGCAATGAGATTCCAAAAAACCACGATTTAAAATAGGCGCACTGTGGAAAAACGATGAGATTCCCACGTTGTTTGCTTTTTACTAAATTTTTTGAAAAAGGGAGTCTCATTTTTTTTCCACTGGCCCCTTCATTTTTTTTAATTAAAAGCTAAATAAAATTCTTTTGCATTTTACACATTTTTTTAACAAAATTAAAAGGTTTTAAATTTTTTTAAAATTTTTACCCTGACCCTTTAATAATCTTAAAAACACTTTAATATTACCTGACACACTTCTTACATAGCTGCATGAAGCAATTAACTATACCAGGGTCTAGTTTTATATCCCTATATTCATTATCGAATCAACAAAAAGCTAAAAATCAACAAATTAACAAAAAAAGTTGTCTACCAAAATTTAAGAAAAACTAATCTACCAAAAAAGTAAAAATCTAATAATTGTGGCAATACAAGGCACACGCGCTCGTGGTCCGATGTCAGATTTAAAGGGTCAGACATGTTATTCACACCATTTTTTTTACAGATATTTAGCACATGTTTTTTAAATGGCAATAGTTTAAAAGGGGTTTTTTGTTAAATTAAAATTAACAAAGCCCCCTGTAAATTTATATTTCATTTCTTTAAACAAATGATAACACAGGTCCACAAAAAAAGTGGTGTGTGCCTCATGACGGACTTAGATTTTCGTATTTTTTTTTCCGCTAAACACGAATTTGTAGCCCAAAAAAAAAGGGTAAGGGTTTTTTTTTTTTTTAAAAAAAAAAAAAAGGGAAAAAATTTGAAATATTAAATTTTTTTAATTTAAAAATTATTTAAAAAAAATTTTAAAAAAGAATAACAAATTTTTAATAAATAAAATATAAAATTTTAATAATATAAATAATATATATATATATATATATATATATATATAAAATATATATATTTATATATATATATATATATATATTTTTAAAAATTTTTATATATATTTATATTTTTTTTAAAAAAAAAAAAAACCTTTAATTTAAGTTATTTAACCTTTTTGTCTAAATACAATATTTTTTTAGTTATAATCAAAAAAACCGAATTTTAAGGATTTTTTCAAGGTATACCCCTGAAACAAATTTGAAAATTTTTATTTATTTATTTTTGGGTTTTTTCTGCAAATTTTAAGTAATTTGGGATTCAAATAAATAAAAAAAAAATTATAATAAAAAAAAAAAAAAAAATAATCAAATTATTAAACACTTTTTTTTCCTTTTTTTGAAAAATTTTTTTTTTTAAATTTCATTTTCGTTTATACTCCCTATTATTTATTTTTTAAAAATTTTATAAAAATTTTTCTAGACAAATTTGGGAAATCTAATTTTTTTTTTAAAAAATTTTTTTTATCTCTTATGGTTTTTAAAATTTTTCGTTTTTTTTTTTTTTTAATTTTTTTTTTTTAAATTTTTTTTTTAATTCTTTATTGAAATACGCCAAAATTTTTTTAATCTCAAAAACCCTTTTTTTTTGGGGGTTTGTTTTTTTTTTTAAAACAACATTAAACTTTTAAATTTTAAAATTTTTGTCTATAAAAAACATCAGTATAACCAACAAATAAAGTACTTTAAATATTAAAAAAATTAAAAAACAAAATTCTTTTTTAAAAAATGCATAATAAATTTAAATGACTCTAAAATCCACAACCTGCGCAAAAAAATAAAAAACGAAAAACTTGATTGTTGAGACACCTGTTTTAAAAAGTCGAGTCAAAGCATGTAGCAATCTGAAATGTTGCCCTTCTCGAAAAAATTAAAAATGAATAATAATTAGGTTGGCTATCGAACTAAGACCCCCCATTCCCCGTTTTCTTGGGGGAAAAGATGACTGGACAAAATTTAACACCCCCTTTTTTGGGGGTTTATGCCTTATTAATTTTTAAGGATTTTTTTGGGGAAATTTTTAATTAAATATAATATTTAAAGGGGGTGTTGAGGTCAAAAAATTAAAAAAAAAAAAAAAATATATATATATATATATTATATATATATATATATATATATATATATATATATATATATATATATATATTTAAAATTTTATATAATTATTTTGGGAAAAATTTAAAAAGTTTTTAAAATGGCCCAAATGACTTTTGGTTTTAAAAAGGGGATTTTCAAATAATGCAATAATTGAAAATAAAAAATAAAAAAATTGTTTTATTGATTTTTTTTCCCCATTTTTTGGTTTGTTGTTTAAAAATTTAAATAGAGAATTGGTAAAAATAAAAATGGCCGACATAGGTATGTTGAAAGAGAAAATTTTAGTTGAAATTTGAGACTCAAATACCTATAAGTAAATCATTTCTCATTTCTGATTCAAGATGGGTGAAGGGTATTCGAGATTTCATAATGCTCCAAAAAGCCATTAAAATCGATAGACTTATGGTTGAGGTTAGAGAAGGGACGGCAAGAAATCAATCAATAGGCCATAATACAATAGCCAATTTCCCGAACCACTTTTTTAAAGTTGGAAAATCAGAACTAACCCTAACTTCTGCCACCCTATTAGCCATTAGTAATGTAGATATACTCGTATTAAAGGGGGTTTTTAATTTTAAAAAAACAAATGGGTTTACATCCCCCAAAATTTTTTTTGGGGAACTTTACGTTTAAAATTAATTTTTTTTAAGTTTAAGAAAGAGGAAAATAAGGGTAGAGGTAGATAATGTAACACTTCCAAATCTATAAGGGGTTCAGTAATTTCTGGTTTTTAACATTTATTTAACAAAAAAAAATTTAAAAAAAATTAGGTTTTAAAAAATTTAAAAATATCAATATCTTCTAAAATTTTTGACGCTGTCTACCGACTAAAGCAATTAGGTTCAGATAGAAACAAGTTGGGCTTGACGTACTTCGGGAGCATGTAACAATGACACATTACAACATTTTTTTACTCAAATTTGATATTTTTTAGCCTGTCGAAAAAAGTGGTAGTTCATCAACTATTATGGGTTTAAAAAAAAAAAGTTTTTTTTAAACTCGTAGAAAAATATATGTATTTGATTTTAATTTTTTATTGATATCTTAAATATTTTTTTTAGATCATATTTAATTTTTTTTTATTTTTTAAGAGCAATACTTTTACATTTTTGGGCAAATTGCATATTATAAAACATCATCATATATTTTTATTAAAAATCAACTTTTCCGATATTTTTTTTATTTATAACAGTTACTGTATCCACTATTGCCTAAAATCTTTATGGTGCTAAGTTGCCTATCAGGTATATCATTTAGTAGTGCCTACCATTATTATAGTTAAACAAATGTAAAATTTTCCTTACATTTTCCCTTTCTATTTTACTTAAAGGAGGGGGCCGAATAGCCCCCTGGGTGGTCCTATTATTTTAGCAAAAACCCCTTTTTTTCCCTCAAAAAAGCCACTTTCATTTTAAAAATTTCACAAAAGGGGGGTTCCCCGGAAAAAAAAGGTTTTTTAATATTCCTTGGTTTTTCGTTTAGAAATCAGCATAAGCATCTAGAAATATAAATTATTAATGTGCTTTTACATATTTACTGTATTGATCTTGTCTTTTTCCTTTTTTTTTTTTTATATATATATATATATATATATATATATATATATATATATATATATATATATATATATATGATTTGTTTTTAAATTTATTAACAAAAAAAATGGTCAACGTTTATTTCTAACTTTTTGGGAAATGTAACTTTTTAGCAGTTTCGCAGTTGAAACTGAAAATTACACAATTTATTTTTTATAAAGTATTTATTTGATACAAATTAAAACAAAGATACACTTACTTTAGGTGTACGATAATTTTTTCTTTAATATTACGAAAGCATTTATAGGCCGACTCCTTAAATCAAAATACCAGAAAAAGTTTTATTTATATGTCCCAAAACTTTTGAACAATAGGAAAATACAGGTTAAGAAAAAGAAGTTAAACTATTTTATTTTATAAATGTGGGTAAAGGCATAAAATTTAAGATAGATGTTTATATTTTCTAAGGCTTTTTTACAATATTTGTAATCATCTACTACCCTGAAAAAGGATTGAAATCTGCAATCCTTAATTTTTTTTTACTGTATCTTCTTCTGGAGTTGGAAATTTTCAATTTCAGGAATGATTTGTAAAGGCTTTAAATTAAATTAAAAATTTTCATTTTTTTTTGTTTTGTTTTTAAAAAATTCATAAGGGTTTTGAAAAATCCCGCTTTTTTTTTTTGCAGCGTTAAATAATTTCCTTTTTATAAAAAAAAGTTTAATTTAAGCTTTAAAAATTAAGGGCGTGGATTTTACAAGATATTTTAAAAAAAAATTTTTCCAAAATTTAATACATGTATTATTTAAACGACTAGGCTTTATTTGCCATAAGCTGCTCGGTAAAATAATTTGGAAGTCATGATTTTTGAAACATCCTGTAAGATATTTTCTTTGTCAATAAACTACCACATAAAATTTTAACATGTATTCGAAATTAATTAACGAAAATGCACTAGAATAACGTGCATTACAAATCACCGAGGTGCGGCTGGGCAATGATCCTCTGTTAAATGAAATGGAGCCTTTAGAAAATAATCATATCCACGTCATTGATAAGTTTTTTTAAAGACTTAAACATGTTTTGAGATTAAGAAAAAACCAAATCTATAAAAGGTTTTAAGAAAATGAAATCTTAAATACAGAATATGTAGCAATAACGGAAACTTTAAGAAGTGATTATTTACCGAAATAAAATTTAATGACTCTTAATTTTCTTTCCATTTTTTCCTAATACGATAATGACTATTAAAAGGATATTTAAGAAAATTTCAATTAATCTAAAAAAATTAGGCGCTGCGATAAACCGTTAAATACAGAAGGGACAATATTAAAAACATCAGTTTTTAGAAAAAATATAATATCCTGGAAAACGGAGCAGATAAGGAAAAATCTGAAAACATGTTTTTTCGGAATAAACTACTAAATAATACCATATAGTTAAAACACAAAACTATTTATGTGGATGGTCGCTTTTAGCAAAATTTTTGTAAAAAAGAGGATTTTTCTTTTACACGCTGTGAAATAAAAAAGGAAAAAAATAAAAAATTAAAATAGCTATCTTTGTCCAAAAAAGTTTCTCTACAAAATGGTAAAAACAGCATTTTGTTTTTTTAAAGTATTAACGATTTGAAATTTACCAAAAAAAAGTCCACTTGCAGTTGAATTGCAGCAGCAGCAGCTTAATACATACCACATAGTATTGCATGTTGACGTAGTTGGATTTTTTTTTAATTTTAGAAAAAGGTGGAGTAATGAAAATATAATTTACTTATGAATAACTGAAAGAACTGTTATTTTGTAGACCCATGTATAATTAACAAATAAAAGTTTAGTCATGGATAAAATTTATATTATTACAGTTAACGACAATCGAGCATGCTAAAACTTTCTTATAGAACAAGCCTGACTGATATT